>BCLH01001235.1:3487-40192 GCA_001602315.1 Zoysia pacifica
GGGTACGGCAGGAGAGCCGCGCGTGGCACCCGGCGGAGCAGGCGACGCGATGAGAAAATCGGTGGCGGCGCAGGGGAGCGACGGTTGAAGATTTTTCTGGAGAAATGAGGAGGGGAAAGGGGATAAGAATGGGAGAGGGTTTTTATAAGAGGGATTAGTGGGGAGGGTTAGGAATTAATCGGAAATATTAATTAAATATTGTGAGGTAAACAAAGGCTGGAAAAAGAAACAATTAGAGAAGATATATTTAGGGATCTGAAAATTAATTAGGAGATTCCGGAAAATAATTTTAGCCTCAACGTAAATTACGCGAACTAAATTATTTTGGCACCGGAACAATTTAGATAAAAGGATTTTGAATTTAGACGGAACGAAATTCGAGACAAATGATTTTTGAACAGAACGAAAATTGGGATAGATAATTTTTAATCAGAACGGAATTTGGCGTTGGGGCTAAATTATTGATAATTTTTAATCAGCCCTTAGTCCCTCTTGATTCATGGCTGATAACTTTTTCCCTGAGCCCTTACTTCCTCTTAGCCCCTCATGAATTTTGGAGAATGGGCATGGACCCTCATAAGCTTGTTGTTCTAGATTCAGGGCTCCCAGATCTGTTATAGCTTTTCCCATTGGCAACCAGACTGGGCATTAAGTCGCTTCACCAGCCAAGGCAAGTACAAGGTTTCTGGGACATTAGGCTCCGTAACCTTGTATCTAGCGAACCCAATCCATTGCACGTCAAGTTAAAGAACCATTTTTCAGTTCATGGCAGATTTGATGTATCCGTAATCCTACCCATCCAGACCATCCAATTTCCAATGTTTGTCACATGATAGGGCCTAGAGCTTTCCATTAGAATGCACCTCTTTAAGAAATGGCATGTGACTAAAGCCTGTGTAAGTCTCTTTATTTGTTGAATTGAAGATCTTTTATGTATTTCAATAATTTTCATTGCGTATTTATCAATTTATTCATCGCATACTTGTCAATTTATTCATATTCTTCTAAGTACTGTCATTCCTTTTCTTGTGTACTTCGAGCAGTTCCAGAGCAACAAAAGCCACAAGTGCGATCTTATGATACCAAGATATTTTCTAGGCATGACTCGAAGCTCTTGAAGGTATACCTCTAGGAAATTATAAAAACAAGTTTTTATGTCATATGAAATTGTTTGGTGGATATCTATAATTGCATAAGTCTTTTAATCTAGTGTATGTGATTTCTTTTTTGAGTGGGATTACTTTAGTATTGTAATACAAGTTTTGAGCAGACATGTGGTCTTCCGTTTCATTACTGTCTTGGTATAGCAATATATGAGATTATGAATTTCTTCATAGCCATGTAGATGTGTTAGCCCCTATCATTGAACTACTGTGCCCACTCAATTGACTGCATATGCACCACACCTCCTTGCCGTGGGAATCCAGAATAGGACATGGCTTTAGATCTTTGAAGTATTAATAATTATTAGGATATTCAAAAACATTAATTGTTTTGTGCCATTTCTTATGGATTCTTCTCTTTCACCACCATCCTTGACAGTATAATTTGTAAACATTACTGTTGACTGATGTGACAACATAAGTCTTAGGTGTGAGTTGGTACGAAACTGTATACTATGTTGTGCCTGGTGGCGCAATGTTTGTGTGCTGCAGCTCTGCCCATCTACCTTCGCCTTGATGGTTTAGTTTTTCCTATAGCCTTATTAGTGGAAAGAACTAGTTATCCTAACAAGTATTTCTGCATGCATAAGTAGCCAATTCATGCTACAATTCCACTCCCCTCGTCCTAATGACCTTTGCAGCAGTCTATATTATGCAAAGCTGGGATGAGACTATTTTCTATTTTAATTACGTTATAAATGACTTGTTTTGCTCCCTCTTAGTCTCATTAATTCCAACTTCAATCTTCTGTTTCTATTTCCCCTTAGGCTTCAGCATTCTTACCAACCATGGAAACCCCATTTGTTCCAAATTCATTTGGCGGGAAGAGAAAATCAACAGTTAGTAATCCACCTATTGTTCAACCTCATTTGGGATCACAGGCAGTCCATGAATACCAATTTCTTCCTGAGCAACCAAGTGCTACATATGAAAGGGCAAGCCAATCCCACTACTATGACACTCCAGTGGAACTTTCAAATTCGAGGATATCTCCTGTCACCTCTGGGTCACGACTTCCCCATGGATCTGAGGAGGCAGCACCTAGCTATGCTTTTCAAGGTCAAACATCTGATTCAGGTCTTTTACCTCAATCCGACAGGTCTCAGATGTTTTCAACAGTACAAGGAGATTACGAGATGAATCAGTCTACTAGCAACCTTAATTCTGTTCCAGTTGAAGGCCAGTTTGGTACTTCACATATTTCTGGATTTGAAAACTCACTTATATCATCTGAAAGAGGGGTTTATCATGATGATGAAACTTCTAGAGTGGATAGAAAACGAAAAGTATGATATCCTCTTACTTCATATATGCATTATGTGCATCAACCATAGATATGTATACAATAATTTGTTTGGTATTTCCTTTAGCATAATGAAGAAGCAAAGATTGCAAAGGAAGTTGAAGCTCATGAAAGACGAATCAGGAAGGAAATTGAGAAACAAGATATGTTGAATAGAAAGGTATTGTTTATTTGTTGTTATAATGTATCACCAGAAACCAAATTGCCTTTGGTTTGGAAGTCTTTTGTAATGTAATGTCTCTGCAGAGGGAGGAACAAAAGCGCAAGGAAATGGAGAGACTTGATCGTGAGAGAAGAAAAGAAGAGGAGAGATTGCTGCGTGAGAGGCAGAGAGAAGAAGAGAGGTTCCAAAGAGAGCAAAGGCGTGAGCACGAGCGTATGGAGAAATTTTTGCTGAAGCAATCTAGACGAGTTAGTCATCTGGTCTTGTTATGTAAACTATAGACTATAATGCAGTATAGAAAATAGCTTTTGCCTCCATTTAGTAATATCTGCTTTGCACCTACACCTTTACAGGCAGAGAAACAAAGGCAGAAGGAGGAAATCCGAAAACAAAAAGAAGCCGCAAGACAAAAGGCTGCCAGTGAAAGGGCTACAGCACGCAGAATTGCACGTGAGTATATGGAACTAATGGAAGATGAGCGTTTGGAACTCATGGAATTGGCGGCACAAAGCAAAGCATTGCCCTCAATGCTTCATCTTGACAACAACACGCTGCAACAGCTTGATACCCTTCAAGGTATGTCGATCAAGTTTAGGTTCAAGCTTATTAATAATGGGCCCTTCTAGAAATTTTACACTTTTCTGAGTGGTAACAATTTCAAACCCCCTTTTGCCACTATTAACACACTTTTTTCCTCTGAAACCATCCACATGCTACCTAGCAGAGATGTAGTGTCTCCTAAAATGAAACAGTTATTGAAGGAATTATTTAGTGATTAATTAATGGAGTCACTCATTGACAGGACGGTTACTGAAGGCTTATGCACTGTTTGTGAAAAATGAAAGCCTGACTACTTAATTTTGTGTACATGATTCTGATATTCTTTTTTCTTGGTTCCCTGTCCAGGTATGTTGAGTCAATTCCCTCCTCAAACGGTGAGGCTGAAGGTGCCATTTTCTATAAAGCCTTGGACTGGATCGGAAGATAATGTTGCAAAGCTTTTGATGGTAATGATGTCCTTTTACTTTCTTGATAGTTTTATGGCATTTCTCAATGGATCTTTATTAAGGTCCTAAACTTATCTGGCTTCTAAATATATTCAAGTTTATCTGAATTCATAGAAAGGCTACATTATTTTCATTTGCACAGAAAATTTTGAGGCATTAGACTGCAGCTATATGAAGTTTTTAGTTGATTGAGAAATCATGTGTTTCTTCTTGTTTGTGGTTGTTGCTTATGCTTCTCTAGTACTGATGGATCCAGCTGATACTTGTCTTTACTTCATTGTGCATGGTGGTCATATAATTTCAACAGATACCATATTTGAGCAATAAATTTATGTAATTTTGGTAGTAGATCTTTACTGTAATGTGTCGTATAGGCTAATCCCATTTTGTAGATTTTTTTTTACTATAGTATATGTATGATATTCATAATACTTTCTACAGATACCCTATTCCAGAAACGCTTCTTCTCATAAGACATTACATCGGTAGCATTAGACCATTTTTTTTTGTTCCTTTCAACTATCTATTTGCTTGTTATCTTTTGACATGATACTCTTTTGCTAATGAATAAGTTAAGGTTGACCAGAGAGCGATTTATCTTTACTTTCTAGAATGGTATAAAATTGTATGTGGATCTCTTCTTATTTCCCTTCTAATATGTATCTGTCAGTATTTGTAAAGCAAAATGTTGCTAACTGAACTGCAGGTGTGGAAATTCTTGATTACTTTTACTGATGTTCTGGGGCTTTCTCCAGTTACACTTGATGAATTTGTTCAGTCTCTTCATGATTATGTAAGTTTTGCTTCCCCTTTTGGGTTTGGTCAAGGGCCATAAGTTTAGGGTAAGGGTCATAAGTTTAGGGTAAAAAATGGTCATAATTTTACTTGCCAGTAAGAATATGGTAAATCTGAAAAGAAATATGGCAGAGTAGACAACAACAACAAACAACAACAACAACAATGCCTTTTTGTCCCAAGTAAGTTGGGGTAGCCTAGACTAGATTTATATACTTTTGTATTTATGCTTCGTATTATTCAGATCGAGGTAAAAGATAAACTATTGATTACATGCAATTTCTTGATCTGTGTATAAATAAATAACTATTCTTTCCTGAGTTGTTTATCATGCTATATTATGCTATCTCCAACATTCGTTTTGTATTAACTGTTATGTGATTATTAGCCTTATTCAATAACGCCACATGTTGTCCACGTGACACTTGGGATTGTCTGAGTGAAGTCTGTCGTAAACTTGTAATATCACATATTTTCCCCTGGGCTTGTACTGCTTTTGTAAGAACTTTGTTAGCTTTGAATGATTTAGTTATGAATTAATAGTTTAATATACTCAGTGCTTAATATCAATGAGTATCATTTCTTTGATAGGATTCAAGGTTGTTGGGGGAATTGCATGTTTCTCTTCTTAAATCTATAATAAAGGATATTGAAGATGTTGCACGTACTCCATCAATTGCGCTGGGGGTTAATCCAGGAGGTGGCCATCCGCACATTGTTGAAGGGGTGTGTTTGTTTTTGTGCCAATTATTGTTTTCTTTTCTCAAAGCTTCTATTGTTCTTTTGAGCCTGCGTATTTTGTTCTTCTGTTTATATTTGTGGGCTTTCATCTTCTTTCTGACAGGCACATGCTTGGGGATTAAATATACGTAGCTGGCAACGCCACCTAAATCTTCTTACATGGCCAGAAATATTACGTCAATTTGCTTTATCTGCTGGCTTTGGACCTCAATTAAAGAAAAGGAGTGTGGAGGAGGCTTTTTATCGCAATGATAATGAGGTATGTTTATTTATTTTATACTACTTATCTGCCTCTGATAATTGAAGTTCAAAAACTTTGTGGATTGCAAAACATGAAAGAGTTTTGAAAAGGCTGGTGCACAATATGATGCAGGGCCATGATTGCAAGGATGTTATATCCACACTTCGAAGTGGTTCAGCAGCTGTGAATGCTGCTGCTTTGATGAAAGAAAGAGGCTACACCCACCGCTGTAGATCTCGGCACCGTCTTACTCCTGGAACTGTAAAGTTTGCTGCTTTCCATGTGCTATCTCTTGAAGGAAGCAAAGGTCTAACGATATTGGAAGTTGCTGAAAAAATCCAGGTTTGTTTTCATACACATATTTAACTATGTTTTCCTTTAATTTTTCCTTCTCTGATTATGGCTTTTGTCCTGTCTGTTCAGAAATCTGGATTGAGAGACCTCACAACAAGCAAGACACCTGAGGCGTCTATCGCTGCTGCCCTGTCTCGGGACTCAAAACTTTTTGAGAGAACTGCTCCTTCAACATATTGTGTCAAGTCGCCATATAGAAAAGATCCAGCTGATTCTGAGACTCTGTTGTCAACAGCTCGTGAAAAGATTAGAGCTTTTCAAAATGTGCTCTCTGACTCTGAAGCTGAAAAGGAGGCAGATGATGCTGAGAGGGATGAGGATTCTGAACCTGATGATGCTGATGATGACATTGATGGTGATGATGTGAATACCGTTGTAGAAGGTGACAAGGTTGCAGTTAAGACACAAGATGGTGTACCAACTACAGCTACAGTTGATGACATAAAGGCAGAGGCAGATAGTGTGGGCAATGTATTGAATTCACCATCCAGTTTTACTAAATCTTCAAAAGCTGTTCCCCTTGATACAGCTTGTACATTGAGTGGTTCATCTCTTGGGGCGCCATCTAATTATCATGAAGTAATCCATGATGATTCTGAAGATGCACAAATCAACGAAAGTAATCAAGTTGAACCTTGGTTACAGGCACTATCAGAGGGTGACTATTGTGATCTTAGTGTTGAAGAACGCCTTAATGCACTTGTTGCGCTTATTGGTGTTGCCACTGAAGGGAACTCTATCCGTGCTGTTCTGGAGGTGATGATCTTACTTAGACAATCCATCTATATGTCATTTTATACTGAGACATCTGATAAAGATTCTTGCAGGAACGCTTGGAGTTAGCAAATGCTTTGAAGAAGCAAATGTGGGCTGAGGCCCAACTTGATAAGAGGCGTTCCAAGGCAGAATTTGCTAGCAGAATGCAATGTAATTCTTTCATGAGTTTGAAGGCTGATATAAATCATGAAAACAATGCTGCAGAGAGTACTCCAACTCCAGGCTTTGATGCTGATAAAGAGAGTGATGGAAATATTAGGGCCATTGACAATTATGGAAATGCTGGCAGTATTTCTTATGAAAGGAATGGTGTAGGCCAAGAAATCAGTGCAACCCTGGACACTTCAGCTATTCAGCATGTCTATGCTGATAAAACACGTTCTCAGATAAAATCATACATTGGTCACCGAGCAGAACAGTTGTATGTTTACAGATCCCTGCCCTTGGGCCAGGATCGGAGGCGGAATCGTTATTGGCAGTTTACAACTTCAGCCTCACCAAATGACCCTGGTTCAGGAAGGATCTTTTTTGAATCCAAAGATGGTCATTGGAGAATTATTGACTCAGAGGAGGTATTTTCTTTTGTACTATGAATTACAACATGTTCACTACAGTGCACAGCATATGTGTTAGTAAACTGCGATTCAGATGTTAAATCATCAGTTTCTGGAAAATTTGACTGTTGTGCCATCTTTACCTGCAGAGTCATTTTTTCAAATGCTATGCGCTTACCCATATGAAAATCTATGTGGTGTTTGTGTATGGTAATGGGAGAGTTCCGTTTCGAGTCCTGGAAGCAGCCTCTTGCAGAAATGCAGGGAAAGGCTGCATACAAAAGACCCAGAGTGCTCAGACCCTTCTCCGAACCCTGTGCAAACATGAACTACATGCACCAGGCTGTACTTTTTTAATGTTATCCAGTTAGGGCTGATTTCCTCAGGCCATTGTATAACTAGCAATTAGTGAATGATGTAAAAAAACTATAAAGCACAGCTTACATCATAGTTCCTCTTGCAGAAACGCAGGGAAAGACTGCGTACAAAAGAACCCAAAGTGGTCAGACCCTTCCTTCAACCCTGCACAAGCAAGAGCTATGTGCATTGGGCTGTCCTTGTTTTATGTTTATTTACAAGAAGCAACACACTTGATTTTTGGTGTTGCTTCTTTTTTTCTTAAATGATAAACTTTTAGTGTTGCCTAATGCTATCTAGATAATTTTTAGTTCACTCATTCACTCTGCTCATGTGTAAAATTTTGTTTGATTCTCATTTCAATGTGTATTAATCAGTTTACTCGTACACCGTCCATTCACTTTTATGTCATTCTAGCTCTGGACACGAGAATTAAGGAGAAGAAAATGTATGATATACAGGAAATAAGGAGAGATAGAGATAGAGATTTATTGGAAATAGAGAGGTGTATTGGGAAGTGAGAATGATAAATATTGGGGAACAAATTTTGAATCATAGAATGACTTCATTGTTAAACAACTTTAGTTGCTGCTGATTCTCTAATATTTTGGGCATCGTTTCTGTTGAAAATGCAGGCATTTGATTCTTTAGTATCTTCCCTCGATAGACGTGGCAGCCGGGAGGCGCAGCTGCATTCAATGTTGCAAATGATTGAGGCAACCTTTAAGGAAGCTGTGAAGAGAAATGCAGCTACAGAACAATCTTCTGGGAGGAATATAAATAATGGGCCTACTGACATCATAAGAGCAAATTTCTGTAGTGAGTTTGGAAGCCCAAGCAGCACTTCTACTGTTGCATCTGATGGCACAATTGCTTATTCTGATTCTTTCAAAATACAGCTGGGACGTAATGATTTTGAGAAAAATGCTATTTCAAAACGGGCAGATGGATTTTTGAAATGGATGTGGAGGGAATGCTATGATCAAGAACTGACTTGTGCTGTGAAGTACGGCAAAAAACGATGCTCTGCGTTGATACATTCTTGTAAATTCTGCTATCAGATTTACTTAACTGAGGAGGGACACTGTACTTCGTGCCATAAGACCTTCAAATCCATTCATAATTTTACCGAGCACACAGCACAATGTGAAGAGAAGAGGAGGACTGATCCTAACTGGAACATGCAAATTCCAGACCATTCTGTTCGAATAGGAGTGAGATTGCTAAAGCTTCAGTTAGCTTCCATTGAGGTCATGCCTCAACTCCACATGTTTTCCCCCTTTGCTTGTTCCTTTTCAGTTTTATTTTGTATACCGTTGATCTGTTTGGCAACACATTACTTCTTTATTTACAGGCCTCAATACCATCAGAAGCACTTGAATCATTTTGGACTGATGTATATCGGAAATCCTGGGGCAGGAAGTTGTATTCTACTGAATCTGTTGGCGAAATATTCAAGGTTCTGTACTTGTGTCTCTACTAGTCTGGCGTGCATTCTTTTTTCTTTCTTTTCAACAGAAACTCTGTGACATGCTTTCAGTTTCTTTTACTTATCAGACATATATTAGTTTCAGTTGTGAACAGTCATGGGAACTACCTTGCTATATACATTAATGATTGCCTGTAATTTTTGAGTTGCTGGAAGAGTTTACTTGGTACCCTTTTTGGGAGATTAATGAGGAACCTGGCTGTGGCCAGGACTTGCAGTGAGAGCATTGATTCCTTACAAAAACCCCGGGTGGGGGGGCTAAGACAGCCCCTGGACATTTTTGCTAAGAGGACATTCTCACACTGGTTGAGAAAATCCTTGAATCCTTATCCTGCCCTTCACAGCGGTGCCGTCGCCTGTGTGAGTGACCAACAACTCTTTGGTGTGGGCTGGCATTGGAACTTTTTTTAAAACCCAGCCTGAAATTCGCTCCCACGGGGAGTCTAACTTGGGACATGAGGAGTGCTACTAAAGCCAACTGACCAACTCAGCAAAACTTCACAAATTACACTTCGATATGATGCATCTATAAAGATGTATGGTTCACATATTTATCTATTGATTGCTACATGCATGTCAACTGATATGACACATCTGAGGTTTTGTTGTCCACTCCCTTTGCAGCTTTTAACTCAGCTGGAATGTGCAATAAGACGGGACTTCCTCTCTTCTGATTTTGAAACAACTAAGGAGTATCTAAACTCCAACTCGCAGGATGTTGCATCCCAGAATCATGTAGGATGGACCGAATCTGCTACTGTTCTCCCATGGGTTCCTGACACTACCGCTGCTGTCATGCTCCGAATGTTAGACCTAGACACAGCTGTTTCGTACATACAAAATCAAAAGATGGAGAGAGATGGAGATTTTATGGTAAGTTAAATTCTGGTGTTACAAAATTTTCTGTTTGTACATTAAACTGAGTTCGTAATTACATTGTATCTTAGTGAAACCATTAAATTATGTAATGCTGACATCTTGTAGATTTATCTGGACAATTTTATTGTTAATGCATAATACTATCTTGACTTGCCTTCTGCTTATAAAGTTATGTTTGTCCTGCAGAAACTTCCATCAAGGCCTACAGTTGCTAAGAACACACAAGCAACCTCTCCACTTGAACCAATTGGTTTTGACCTATATGATGGAAGGTGGCTTCCTATTAGTGGTCGTAGGGGTCGTGGACGAGGAAGCAGAGGAGGTAGCAGGGGAGGCAGAGGTCGAAGTCGAGGTGGAAGGGTCCCTAGAGGTATTAGCAGATCAAGGGTTGGCTTTAAGGATGACAATGCTGCGCATGAGAAGGTGCCAAGGAAGAATGGGCGTCGAGGACGTGCACATGGCCGTGGTCGTGGACGAGGACGTCGAACTGTTAGGCCTCGGCAGCCACCTGAGGGTAGAGCTAGATCAATTCCGAAGAAAAATTTGTTGGGGAGCTTTAGCATGCTCAGCAGCTCAAAACCTGCCACTATTGAGTCTCCACAAAGCTCTGGTGCTGATGATTGGGGCTTGGTAACCAGGATTCCATACATCGACGGTGAGGAGAATGATTCTGGATCTCTGTCTGATCAGTCAGAAGATAATGAGGAAAACAGTCAACCCATGAACGAGGAATACGATGAGCAAGTTCCTGGCTACTCTATAGGCTATTCTGGTGTTAGGCCCCATGGAATAATGCCTGTGATGGATCATGAAATGAATGAGGAGGATGAAGATGCTGAAGACGAAGGAGATGGTGATGATTATGTGGAGGAAGATGATGCAGATAACGCCGTTGATGATGATGTCGAGATGGATGAGGATGAAATAGGCGATGATGGTGAGAATGGAGTGATGAATGCAGACGAGGATGAAGATGCTACATCATATTCGTCTGATTACAGTGAATGATATTGCTTGGAATAAGGCCCCTTTGTGAGTGATAGTGCCTGGAAAAAGGCCAGTTTTGCCCTCCAAGATCTCCATGAACACCTAGTTCTAGTATAAGGTGAAAGGAGGTCTAGATTCTTTAGTAAGGGGGAAATGTGAGACGGGAAACAAAGAAAATGATGCTCAGTGGATGGGGTTTGCAGTACCATTTGGTGCTGCAGTTTTTCTTTTTTCCTTCTACTGATTTCTAGCGCAGTTATGTCGTTCGGGCAATTCCCCGATTTGTACATTGTGTCAGGCAAAGCATAATGGCATGGCATTGGTTGCTTTTCGATGTACTCTCTGTTTTAAAATTAATGTCATCTGACTTTTACAATTTGATTATTCGTTTTATTTAAATAATTTGTTTGAATGTGTAAAATTTTAAGTTGTGATTCAATTAATTTTAATGATAAATCAAATTATATCAAAATATATGAATTGAATAAAACAAATGAACAAAGATGAATTTAAAAATTTAAAAGTGCGACATCAATTAAAGAGGGAGTGCTCCGTCCTGACATTGTGCTCCGTCCTGAACAAGTCAAGCTTAAGTATTTTTAATAATCAATTATTCCACAATAAAATATGGTATAAATTTTTTAAAATAAGATAAATGAGATGTTTAAAAATCTAAAAGAACATTTATTTTAAAATAAAGGAATACTATGCTCTTTCAAAATTTATACCGTATGTTAGATCTTGTTTTCGTTTATTCGGTGGCTCACATAGATTAATAGTTAAATGGCGTACGAGCGGTTAGGCTTTCCAATTGTAAATAGCTGCCAATAGGTCTTTACAGACGTACACATCGCCAACAGAAAAAGGAAACGCCGAGACAGTAGAGAACTATGCATCTGCTCCACTAACATGCCGGGAAAATGGAACCCCAAGAAATAGACACGCAGCAGAGCCGCTAGCACGGAATGAGGTCGAGGAAGAAGAGCACGATGGAGACCGGCAGCTTGATGAGGGTCACGGCCAGCTCGGCCACCGGCACGCAGCACGACAAGCACGGGCAGATGCAGCTCAACGTTATCCTGTAGCATAAAACGCGTCGATCAGGCACGCGGCTCATTTCTTAGGAAAAGGAAAAGAAGCTATAGACTGACCCGACGAGCCAGAGGACGATGCCGACGGCGGAGAGGACGAGCGACAGGAAGGCGAAGGGCAGGGAAAACAGGAACCCCAAGGGCCTGCAGCTGCACCGACAGCCCATCCTTGACGATGCAACTGGTTGATGCGCCGCCGCCGCCTCCCCGACCGCCAGCCGCTTGTTAGCTCCGACGAGCAATCGGCCGGCGTGCGGCCGTGACGAGCATGTCCTCTGCTCCTATTTATCCCGCACGTTGTTGGCCTGGCCCTGGCTGGGTGGCGCGTGGGGGGCTCCCGTTTTGGTTGCGCTAACTATAGCGCGGAGGGCGTTAGCGGCTAGTGGCATGCATGCATGTGTGCAGACTGCAAAATATGGACCCCGAAATGCGCACGAGGTTTTCATTTGATTATCTGCGAGTACTACTTACCTCCGTTTTAAAATATAAATATTTCTATGTTTAATTAAAATTAATATTTTTTTAATTTTTTTAATAATATCTAAAAAATTACGTGATTTTTAATATAAAAATATAATTTTTATAAAAATTTATTTTATGATGAATAAAAAATATAATTTTATATGATAAAATATTATTTATTATAATTAAATAGTGATTAAAGTGATAAAATTTAACTTTAATTAAATTTAAAAATATTTATATTTAAGTACTAGTTTGCTGCCTGCCACCCGACCGCGAGAACCCCGCAGCGGAGGATGTGTCATGCTCATACTGATGGCGGTCTGCCGGTCTCCAAATGGTAAAGATTACGCAGACGGCAATTAGGCCATTCTTTTCTCATTTGGTGGTAAGGCGTTTAGGCTTTCTTATTCCTGGTGCGAGGGAGAAGACACAGGCTTGGGCTGGGGAAAACGAAACACCAAAGATATCTAAACATTTTTACGCAGTTCAATAAAAATATGTTTTTCACTATTTATCTGTATAAGTATGTAAAATTTTAAATACTAAGACTCAAACAAACTGTAAATTTCTTTCAAAAGGGCGAACAAGTTGTAAATCAACAAAAACGATTGTAACATAACTCTATATTACATTTAAGAACTTCCGTTTGTCCTGCTAAGGTGCTCGTGTGGTCAGGGTAAGAACGTGAGAGACAACCGCGGCTGTGCGTGCCGCGCGAAAGCCGCGTGGGTCGTTCCGCGTACGCGCGCAATAATTACCTATCCTCCGTACTGTACTACAGGACCGCATTGCCCCACTCGTCATTGAAGCCAAGTGGCCGGCGGGTAGCAGCTGGCAGGGAGTGCGTCCTCCGCGGGGGGTTCGCTGTCGTTGGTGCCACGCCACGCACTGACTACGGCTGGGCGGGACTGCGTCGAAAAGGGGTCACCCACGCCCACGCACGGCCCCCATTTCTCACCCGCTTCCCATCTCGCGCACCCGATAAGAAGCTTCGTCTTCGTCTCCTCCTCTTTCTCCGTCGGCACCAGAAATCCAGAGCGGAAACAACCGGCTGCGGTGCATACAAAACAAGGAAGGGCAGGAAGCCGGCGAGCTGCGCGAGGAATTCTCTTCGTGGCGAAGAAACTGAAGGCCGGACGGACAGCCTGGCTCCGGGTCAACCCGGTCTAGCTCATCAGGCAAGCTCAGCTCCGGTTGTTGCTGCTGCTGCTGTCTGTCGGAGTCGGGACTATCAAGCAAGAGAGCTGGGAGAGGGAGCTCGTCAGGAGCCGCGAAGCGGGTGAAAGGGGCCCGAGCAGGGGTAGGAGGGAGACCGAATCACGCCATGGAATCGCAGCACTGGATCTCGCGCCTCGCCGCCGCCAAGCGGTTCTACGCGGCGCAGCTCGGCCACGTCGACGGTGAGCCCCCCTCTCGGACTCCTCTCTCTCTCTCTCTCTCCTCCGTCCGCGACGCGCAGAGGCGATTTTTTCGGTACTGATTTGTGGTGCTCTTGTGGGGATTGGGCGCAGATATGCCAGGGATGGGGTTGGAGGAGGTGGAGATGGATGACGACGGGGACGTGGAGATGGAGATGGCGCTGGAGCTGGGGGAGCCGGCGTGGGCGGAGGTGGCCTGCCCGTACTGCTACGAGGACCACGACGTCGCGTCCCTCTGTGTCCACCTCGAGGAGGATCACCCTTACGAGCCCCATCCCGCGGTGAGTCAGCTAGACGCCTCGCAGTTAGCTAGAGGAGAGGACTCTCACTGCAGTGAACTGTGAAACTTTGATGCGATGTACAGAACTAGGATATCTTTCTTGGTTATTTTCAATTGAACTGGAAGGGGGTGGTGTAGATTGTGGGAGGGGTTTGTTGACTTGGCTAAGTTTAGGATCTCTATTAGTTGTAAATCTTGTCAGGGGATCGATTGGGCGTTTTGGGAGTATGGAAATACCTGGACGGTTGCACGTTTTACACAGAATTCGTGTTGTCACTATGCACTCTGTATTGTTCATCCCTGCATTTCTGCAAGAGGCTGTTTCTTGAAATGATACTCCCTCCATTTCAAATTACTTGTCATCCTAGCTTTGGGCACAAGAATTAAGGAGGTAAAAAGGTGAGATATGCCGAAAACGAGAAGGAGAGAGTTAAGAGATAAGAGATATATTGGGAATAGAAAAAGGTGCATTGGTAAGCGAGGATGTCAAGTAAATTGGGAAAACTTGAAGAGGCTAGGATGACAAGTAATTTGGGATGGAGGGAGTACCTGCTTGTAACAAGGATAGTGCCTCTAGGGCTATGTGATTTGTTCCTCAGCGGATTCAACCGCACACTTCTTGTAGCCAAAGCATCTCTTTTTTCACAATCTGCCTGACACTCAAGTCATATTCAAGTTTGAGCACCGTGTAATGCTTTTGTTTGTTTTTTCACAATCTGCTTGACACCAAGTCCTATTCTGAATTTTCTTGTGCTCCTGTTTCAGCCCTGCCCCATTTGCTCACAGAAGATTACAAGAGATATGCTTAACCATATCACCATGCAACATGGTTACTTGTTCAAGGTTCTCCACCCTCCCTCCGTCTGTTGTGAACAATGTTCTTATTCAAATTTGGAACTCTTCCTGACACCCTATTTGTCTTTGCCATTTACAGAATGGTCACAGGTCCCGCAGATATATTATTCCTGATAGCCATGCAATTTCTTTGTTGAGCCGAGATCTACGTGGTACTCATTTACAGGCTCTTCTAGGGGGTCGTCATAGTCACACTCACAGATCTAGTGACATAGCGACTGCAAACATCTCTAGTGATCCTCTTCTTTCATCATTTGGGCTGGGCTTTGCAACTTCAGATGCACCAGAACCATCAAAACCACCATCCTCTGTTTCGGATGGTACCTCAGTGCGCAAGGAGACACCACCTCATCCTTGGGAATCAAGGT
Source organism: Zoysia pacifica (assembly GCA_001602315.1). Taxonomy (NCBI): domain Eukaryota; kingdom Viridiplantae; phylum Streptophyta; class Magnoliopsida; order Poales; family Poaceae; genus Zoysia; species Zoysia pacifica. The sequence continues at coordinate 18,775 of BCLH01001235.1, forward strand.
ATATATCTTACTCCTAGTTCAGCTTTAATAGTTCTGCCTAATAGTTCATGAATATTTTACATTCATTACTCTAGTGAATGCTATTCAAATGTAACTCGTATAGTCCTAACTTTTTATAGCTATTTTATGTTGATTGCGTGTCCTTTGAAGTTCGAAAAACAATATGCTTACGACTATTGCTATTCTACTTTCTATTGTTTTTCATTTTTCATTGTAATTTTATGGTCCTTGAACCTTTATTTCTTCATATAAGCTTCTACTTAGCTGAGATTTGGAGTTTCACCTTGATAGTTCAGGTTTTAGTTCACTATAGCCTAGCTGGGTTTAGGAGATCCACTATGACAGTACCCATGAACAATTTTTTCCTTCAATTAAAAATCTTGAACTAAAATGGAATCATTGAGCTAGGAGTTATGGGTATCCTCAGCATCAGTGCAATGTCTACCAAAAATCACAATAAACTGACAGAGAACTCCATCAATAAAGGATATGTTCATTTTGGTCATTTGAAACAATGAGATTTCATTGCGTAGATGTTCTAAATTTTACTTCTTATTTGTGTTGCTGTTTATTGGTGTGCTTTCATCTTTCAGTGAGATGCTTATAATATCAAACATGTGAACTTCAACATTTGTTTTATTTTTTATGGCAGTATTGATCCATCTCTTACAAGCGAGGAAAGGGAACAAAAGCGGCAACAAGCCACTGAAAGAGCAACCTTTGTTCAGGGCCTGGTGCTCTCAACTCTATTTGGGGACTGAATATTCAAAGAAGGATCCTAGATTAGTTGTATGTTTACCCCTGCCTGCTTCGCATAGATCGATAGTGCTCCACCAGGGTTGGTGGATTTAACCCGGATGGCAGGGTTCCTTCTCTGGAAACCGTAGTCCCTATCTTCTGTTTCAATTAAAAGAGAAGTTGATCTGGTCATTATACAGCTTAATTTAATCTAGCTGTTGTACCTTTGCTGTTTTTATCAATTCATCAGTGCGCAATTCCTTGGCTGTTAACTCATGGTGCATTGTGTTTGTATCAATAGCTGTAACATCTATAAAGTACAATGAAGAAATTGCACTTTGTATACGAGTGCGAGTGTCAGAAATGCAAGACCTTGTAAATCACTTCAGTATGATCAGATGCTGTGGTTCAAACATGGTAGTGTGGTTCCATGTCCACTGCTTGACCACAGCTGCTGCGGAATTCCACTCTCAGTGATCCAGTTAGGGGCTTAGGGCGCGTTGACCTGTAAATTGTTACCAGGAGGCTGCTGCTCCAGTGAACTTGTTCCAAAGGAAACATGAATTTTTTTTCTCTGTTCCAAAGGAGGCGACATCATTCTTGAAAAAAAATATAGCATCTGCTTTATGCAATGCATCACCCACCAATTGTCGAATAATAAAGAGCGTGCTAAATAGTGAGCACTCTTTCTAAAATTTCAAAAATCTTCACTGGGTGCACAAAACTAACTCTATAAAGACAGATTTATCAAAAGAAAAGCTGAAATGTAAAAGTCAATAGCTTGCCAACATCTAACAGGATGATGTAAACGTGTCATATATTCATATCGAAAAGGGATATAAGTTCACCACCGGTTACATGGAAATATATGTCCACTAAAAGTGAGGACATATGCCGACAATCATTACTCAGCTAAACCTAGGTTTCTTATTTCAGATCAACCCTTCACTGGGAAAAAAGAAGAAGGTTCTGTTCTGATCTTCTGGCTAATTGTTGAAAAAAAAGAAGCCAGATGTGATAGCCATAGACCTGATAAGCTTCAAACCACAGAACATCTGGTAATACAATGTGGATGCAAGGAAATTTCCAAATGACTGCGCATCATCAACTATGCTGCCCATTCACGTGGGGATGTCACATTGCTACCAGCATTGAGCTTATCAACCATGACATTGGAGTCTATCAGCTGGGCTGCAGTCACTGCCGGGAGAGTCTCCACTCGATCCCGTGGATACCCTACTACACTGGCTGTTTCAGCCATATTTCCAAATGGATGATTGTGTACGACCTGTGGTCCCAAATGATGAAACGCCATCGTAGTAGCTGGAGGCTGAGGCACAACAGCAACAACAGCTGCAGGACAGTTAGAGGGGTTCTTGTATGTGGAGCTGTAGTTCTGGCCGTTTCCTTGAACAGCATAAGATGCAACGCTGTAGTGATTGGGTTTGCTTTGTTGAGGTGGACAGGGACCCTGGCTGTGTGGCTGCAGTGAATGTGGTTGTTGTTGCTGGATATTATGATCTGCCACCGGAAGCAAAATTGTGTTGGCTTGGCCGTAGAATGTATGGGCAACTTCATGGTGCTTCTGCTGAGGGGAAGAGTACGAAGTATGCAGAGCTACACTTCTTGAAATTTGTTCAGTGTTAGGATTGGCAGGCTTCTGAGAATTGTACGCGGGATATAAGGGTGTGCCTTGTGGAGCACCCTGAGAATGAGGAGATGATGATTGTTGTTGAGCCATCTGTTGTGGAACCTGCTGAATAATGTATTGCTGCTGTTGCACCATGGACTGCTGGGAATGCCATGTATGTGACTCAACCTGTTGAGCTGGCATATGAAGCCAGTGATTCTGAGCTTGAGGGTATGATTCTGTTGGTTGACTAGACTTCGGAGGTTGCTCAACCGCAACCCTGGCTTCAGGATTCTGAATAAGTGGCTGCACAACTTGAACAACCGAGTCAACTGTTTTGCTTTCAGTGCACTTAGCATGATCCTGACTTTGAACATAGTACATAGGAGGAGCTTGGTTAACCTGCTGCTGGTCATGTTGCACCACTTGAACTACAGATTCCACACGTTTGCTCTCTGAGGACTTAGGATGATCTTGGCTTTGCATATAGTACACAGGAGCTTGGTTCACCTGCTGCTGCTCATGCTGCGTGCTCAAAGACACAGGCACCAGGTGCTGCAGAACATATCCATTGCTACTCTGAACCTGAATAGCGGGAGCCTGCATCCCATTAACTTGGTGCACTGGCAAGAGAGTGACCTCCTGTTTCGCAACATGTGTGCCTTGATCATTTTCCCGTGTCCCCAACACCGATGAAGCAGTGGCCTCACTCCTTTGAGCCGAGATCTCATGCGGGATTTGAAGCTTGGCTAGATCTTTCGGAGCGTCAGCCAAATCTTGTCTATCCTGAAGAATCTGCACGGCTTGCTGGACCTGTCAGCCAAAATGTAGATCTAGTTAGTTATCAAAGAAAAATCTGCCATACGAACAGTAAGAAAATAAATCTGAATACTCCTGTTACATCTTGAACCATAGTAGCACATCAAACATGACGCTAGTGTCCGGTTGCTAAGCGGCATTCACGACTATGCATCATCGCCAATAAATTAGCAACATTACTTCTCCAAATCAAGCTAATCGGTGTCCCTGGCTGGATCCGCAGGAGTTTTGCAGAGCAAGGACGATCCCCAGGCCGGCATTTTGCAGAGCAGCGACTGACTGACCTGTCTGAGATTCTTCTCTACGCAGCCGTGGTAGTCCATGACGTCGCTGCGCAGCTCTCCGATGGACCTCTCGAGCTTGTAGCAGTATAGCTCGAGCTGCGAGAGCCTCCCCCCGATTCCGTCGAGCGAGTGCAGCAGCCCCTCGGCCTGCCTCCGCATGCACTCCTCCACGGCCGCCACGACGGCGTCCTTGGGGTAGCTCTCCGGCTGGCTGTAGACCAGCGTCCGCGCCATCCGGTCGTCCTGCAGGCACTGCTGAGAGAAAGGTAGAAAAGACGGATCGAAATCAAGGGAGAGTCAGACCGGACGGGTAGTAGTAAGTACAGTACCTCGCGGCGGCGCGGCTGGTCGAAGGAGCAGCGGGCGTCCGGCGGCAGCGTGAAGGAGCCGGACACCGAGGCGGCGGCGGGGCGCGCGGGGGCCGCCATCGACGAGGACGCTAGGGTTTTGGGAGGGCGCTGCTGGCTTTTGCGAGTTGTGACAGGCGGTGCGGGAAACGGAATCCGAAGCGGGAGGAAGGGGCGGGGAAAGAGAGGGAGGGGAGAGTAGAAGCTAAGCTGAGCAGCGGGGGACCTGGAAAAGCGTACTACTAGGAGGAGTATTAGTAAACCAGAGACGAGTAAACAGAGCGAGGGGAAGAGTAAAAAAGAGCGGCAACCAGCAAGTGGGAATGGAAATGGAACCGTTGCAGCGGAGTGAAGGAACGCAAAGCAGTTTGGTGGGGGAAGTCCGAGGAACAAACACTGGGGCGGCGCCGAGCAACTGGAAACCGGAGAGCGTGGTGGACCGTGGACCTCCCTTGGGGCTTGGGGAAGGAGCTAAGCTAAGCTCGAGCTCGGCGACGGGACCGGCAACACATGGATGCGAGCGAGACCTGCTGCCGAGCGCGCACGCGGGCACGGCGGACGAGGGCACGGGGAGACGTTGTGTGGGATTCAGGGGCGGACCGTTTTTGTCCGGCCTTCGACACGCACAGCAGGGGCTGCCTGCCGTTCCTTATCGGTTTGGTTTGGACGCAATCGGGACTCTGGAGCAGCGCGTCGTCATCGCCGTCCCTCCGCCTCGTGAAGCATGTGACCGATTAACGAGTAAACGGATATCGTCGGCGCCAAGCAGGTCCACCGCTCACATTTCTGAGTGAGTGAGGAGTCCAGATGTCCTGGCGCCGTGCACAGCATGAGCACCCCGCCTCGCTCTCCGACCTTCTGTGGCTCTACGCACTATTCGTCTCTTCATCTGTTGGCGTGAGTCGGCGGGCACATCGCGTAAAGTGCACCACCCAAATTGCAAATCTATTTTGTAATTTTAGTAGTATTCCTACTAGCACAGCAAGATTCATCGCCCCTGATCTCCCTGCTTTTCGTCGACATAAAAAGTGTGAAGGCTGCGGTCTTTTGCTGCGCGCGCGTAATGCACTTGAGCTCGGGCGCCAATTCCGTTTAGCACCATGCGCACGGACGCGAGTACGCTGAGCTCCGTAGCCGAAAAAGGTTAGGCCCCGCCCTGCCTGCTACGACTCTCGGCACTTTCACCGGTGCCGAAAGTCTACTCGCGCGGCCGGTGGATGGATAGCGGACTTTTTGCGATCAGGACCTTTTCGCTGAAACAAATAACGTTATGAAAACTAAAAAGGTAGCTTTTGAAATAATAAACGAAAAGCTGAAATGCTCCAAAGCTGATTTTTTGGTTTTTGTGTGCAGAGAAGCTAAAGTTCAGCTTTTCAGACTGGCTTTTCCAGTTGAAAAGTTGAAACAAACAAAGTTTTAAAACGCTGACTTTTAAAATGCTGAAAAGTTAACTTTTAAAAAATGAATTAAAAACTAAAAAACTCACTCAGAGCTGCTTTTTTAAGAAGCCAAGTATATATTGTAAAAGCTAACAGTCACTATTTTATCAGTTAAATTTTTAACTGATCATCAACTAATTTTTTTAAAAACTCAAAAGCTCTGACTCAAACAAAATACCTTAAACCATTCGAGCCGGCACAGGCTACCGATGGAGATGACGTAGTACAACAAGTGCGTTTCGGCTGATTACCTTCAAGAGGCAGAGAGCATGTAAAGGGAACACCACCATGCAGCTGATTACTGTAACGTGCAGGTAGTCCGTAGTGTGGAAAATATGTCATCAACCAACAAAACCGCTCGACAGTTTGGACAGTTGGTCCGTTGTATATCTGACTACCTGTAGCTGCCTAGTGGCCACCGAGACCGCATACGTGGCCTTCGATTGACGTTGGCAGGAAGCATGCACGGTGACGGGCAGAACAGGTTCGTTGCTTTGCTCGTAGTCAACAAAATTCGGGTACCAATTTGTCAATAAAGAGGTTTAAGCCTAAATTGGCTTTGACATTATGTCGATCAACTTATATTTCACTCGATTGCCATGACGAAAAAAGATATCTTGAGCAGTTTGACACGCAGACGCGACTTTCCGTTTCGACAACGGGATTTAATTTTTGGCGGGGCAGCAAACGGTTCCGCCGGTTCTTTTGGACTGCGGCGTCGTCTCACGGCGATGCCCCGATCCTCTGTTTCATTGACGTACTTAGAGCAACTCCAACGGTTAGGGTATAATTTGAGTATCTAAAAGAAGATTTAGATAATAGCTAAATCTATATGAGTAATAAAAAAAACGTCCAACTTCAATAGGTACCTATAATTACATAGCTAAAAAATTTAATCATGCCATTTGTGGCCCACGGGCTGTTTAAACAGGTAGCTCATTTTTAAAACTAGGTTTAACGAGCGTCCCTATTCTATTCTAACGACAACATAAGTACACATGTTCCATCGTTCCATGGCAAAACTGATGGCCGCAGCACCATGCGATAGTTGATGCCGAGTTGACGCACTAGCTGCAAGCAGACAGATCACCACATGCAACAGCAACAGGCATCTCGACGTGCATGCATGAGCAGCATGCATCTCGATTTGGTGCGGGAGATTGGCCTCGCGCGGGACATGTGCGTGGAGGGAAAAATCAGGCGCGCGCAAGGTGATTTTCGACGGATAGGTCGGACCAAAGGGTAACTAAATCTGGGTATCGAATAGAGTGATTTGAGGGATATCTACATATAAGTATCTGTTGGATTGATATTTTTTTTTTCTCTAATATTTAAATTAGTATTTAGATATTTGTTTTAGGTCACTGTTGGAGTTGCTTTTAGCGAGGCAAAGGCAAAAAGATTCTAGCATTATTTTTTTATTTAGAATGCCTCACGTCGGTTCCTTGCCCCTGCCGCCCTGGATCGGGAGGATCTCACAATTCGCCGTCCCGCGTGGTGCTTCCCTGTTTTTTTTAACCGGTTAACCGAGGCGGTGGTGTCGTTGAGAGAACGCATTTTTAGAAATGCAGTGCCCAAGGCGATAACGATAACGATGACCTTGCGCTATACTCCTACGCGGTAAGAACAATGTAGATCAGCACGCAACACTCAGTGATTAGTGGAAGGAGTGAGCAGCTAGCACAAATCACGAAGAATATCCAACAAAACAGAACGGATCACCAGCCGGGTGATCTCGATATACCTTTTTTTTTTGGCGAAGGTCGAGCAGGTACATGAAAGGGCCTCGTTCCATCTCAACTCTTTTAAAAGTGTTGGCAAAACACTGACACAAAACCACTTCACAAACTCCGAAAGCCGACATGACCCTCGGTTATTCTACATTATCTTCGCAAACAAAACGTACGAAAGGGAAAAAAAATCACGGGCGGTTGGCTGTCCAAAAGTAGAGAACGGCACATGGTGGCGGGCTTTGGATTCGGACAGCTCTTCGATCGAAAAGGATTTACTAGATCCGACGCGGTGATCAGTGATGCTGAGGGTCGGGGCCTCCGGGGCTCAGCCTCTCGGACGCCGCCACGCTTCCGGCTTCCGCCCCACCAGTCGTCTTGCCTCCCGGCACCTGCAGCTCCGCCATCAGCATGTGCAGACGCTCCGTCTGCACCGTCACGGCCGACTCCAACGGCCTCGCCGCGTCCGCTCCGGTAGCCCACATGGACACGGCGGACAGCAGGAGCACGGCGGCGCACATTGCGGTCACGGGCACAACGCCGAGGCGCCTGCAGCTTGTTGCCATCTCCGTCCAAGCGAACAAGATCGATCGGCTACGTAACTAGCGTACGAAGCTAGTAGTTAGCCTAGTTAGGTTGGTGTCGACGGAGTGGAGCTGGAGCGGCATTATATAGGCGCCATGGCCGGCCGTTGTCGAGCGGCATGGGTCAAGGCAACCGACGAGGGCAAGTTGCTCTTGTTTTGCGCCATTGTGGAAGCCTCCCCGTGCTCGTGCGGGTCTGCGTATCGCACACAAATCAGGCTTCGTATAGGTCATTGCCGTGCTGGAAAGAGTTTGATCGTTCGTTGATGCGTCGTGGTTGCGTCTGGTGCGCGCGGCGTGCGTTCTCGATCAGAGAGTTCATGTTGAGCTTCGCTAAACGGAGGTGGAGTGATTGTATAAGCTCTCTAGCCCTCTCTCCTTTTGATTCAAGCCGTTGGAATTAAAGAAACCAAGTTGGATTGTTCAGTGTACGGATTGGATGACACCCGGCATTGGTTTCGTTTAAATATACATAGACATGTAAAGCAGAGTGAACTATTAGCTACAGCTTCAGGACAAATAACCTTCATAGGTACTACTCATATAGGCAGCTTACTTTGAGCAGCAAGTTGGATTTCACGCGGTACCAAATGGCGGAATGGAGAGTAGGCCTCTAAATTACTGCATCGGGTTATAAATTGTTATTACCGCTGATTTTTAACATTATATTTAACTATTTATCTTATATTAAAAAAATTCAATGTGTAACATTATAAATCATGTTTTAAATACCTTTAATGATAAAATCAATTATAAAATATAAATAATAATATTTTACTTTTTTAATAAAATGAATTGTCAAAAAGTAATGTTAAAAAACAACAACAATGATAGTTTAAAACTAGAGAAAGTAAATCCTAACCGAGCAGTTTAATTTGAGCAGCAAGTGGGATTTCGCACGGTACCTTCATGTTAAGGCCCGATTTGGAACATGCATGAAGAGTTACTTCTTAATCTACGTACGTTGAACTATCTGCTACAAAAATCCTGCAATCCCTTGCTGGTGTGGCAAAATATTGAAAAGCTGAAGCGGCATTTGGTCGCTACGTACTGCTTCTGCGTAGAAGCGCTTTTGCTACCAAAAGTAATCCCGCGCCACACTATCAACCGTGCCTGAACGATCAGTCATTTGGGGCCCATATACGTGGGATCTTGCCTGCAGATGATGACCAGGTGCGCCGAATACCTGCCGGATCACTTCCGGCACTCCAGCAACAGCATTTCTGTTGCCTGTAAACTCAGCCAGCACACCGTATAACCAAAGATTCTAAAGGGAGAAAAAAATAAACACAATTAGAAACACTGTCATTTATCACATTAGAAAATCCAAAGCTCCACGAACCACATCAGAATTTTCGTATAGGGATTACACATAATTGTCTTAAAATCTCGATCCTATAGAACAACATAAATAACTGAACATTATTGAGCAAATCGGTACTCACTTCGTTTTTAAATTGCTATTGTTAGGACAATAATTTCAATTAAAAATAATTAATGTCCTAACAATAACAATTTGAGAATGGAAAGAGTATATCTAACCAGTGGCTACACACATCGCTGCCCAAGAAGATACAAGAAAATCATGCTACTGTTATGCAAAGAGCTTCCCAAAAGCTCTTGGAGATGCTCTAATACCACATTATTTGAGCAATTGTTACCCATCGCAGCAAAGCACAAGCTGATTCCAATCTTAGTTTCATCATTATAGTTTCTCAGATGGCAAGCAAAAAGGAAAGCATTAATAAGGAGCAATCAAGCTAACCAGACTCGAAATAATAAATATATTTGAGTAGCGGCAAGTTGTACCACTGATTAGTCACAAGGTACCCAAGGTAAAGGGAACCGACCACATGAGTATACAATCAAATAATTCGAGTGGTAGTCATTTAGAGACTTCCTCCCATTGCAAACATCTTCAATCTGTTCTTATCAAGCAACTGGCATTAAATTAGGACTGATGCATGGTGGGTTATTACACCAAGGACAGCACTTGACTGTCATGCACCACTAGCATATAGGCGGGTCCACTCCTTAGCTGCAAATGACACAACATCCATTCTTATCAGGGCAAAAAACAAACAGCAAGACACTTAAAGGGCTATTTGTCAGTCTTGGTTTTTTACCTGTTTCAACAGCTTCTGCCTCATTGGCTTTCCAGTGTTTAGCAATGTTATCAGAGAGAGGGTCATCTGGATTAGGTGCACTCAGGAGAGCCTGGATACTGAAAGCCAGAATATTGACAAGAAATAATAAGTATCTTAGTGAGTATAAAATGTAAATGAACCTAACAATATTTATTCTTCCTGCTTTCAGTTTAGCACGATGACAAAAAGATAGTCTCAGCAGATACATAGAAATGCATTTTGATGGGGCTAAAATATATAGGTCAAACAGGGAGAGACCTCAGTAGAACTGTTCGAATCTGAAGAGCTGGACTCCATTTGTCCTTGAGAATGTCAAGGCATATCCTACCAAGCTGCAAAAGAAAAGGCTTCTACTTATTGATCCATTCATATGAAGTAAATGGACAGTAGACAAGAATATGCATGCGCACCTTGTCAATGTTGGGATGGTAAATCTTGGTCAGAAACCTAACCTGAATCAACATAGAGACAATAATAAGTGTTCATTGAGCATTATTAAGATCATAAAACTAGAACGATTTTTAGTATTTTTAACACTTCATTGAGCACCAAGGGAAGCAGACAATAGTTGGCTTTTGCACTATATGACATTGGTAATCAAAATACAGACAATCAGAATCAGCAATCAGCTAATATAATTTTATAATCACAAAACACAAAAGAGTTACAAACACAAAATTAGCTCAAATATAATTTTATAATCAAATTTCCATCTCAAAACAGTTACCTTCGGGGCAGCCATTGGATACTCCTCTGGTAAAAAGAGTTCAAGCTTAAAAACTCCACCTGAACCATGCAGAAACAAGAGAAACAATATCAGGAAACACATTAAGTATAAGTAAAATGCTTAACCTTAAACCAGAAGTCCATCCAGCTATAAATATCTCCAATACAAGTAAAGATAATATGGCTATATATTGTACTACGGAAATATTTTGCTAAACACAACGCAACAATAACAGTAATTCTTCTAGCATTTACGGAGGTAAGTCAAGAAGCCATTTCTCCTAGTTTCATACCAGTGTATGTACCAACAGAACGATGCAACCATGTCTTTTCAGTTGCATACACATATTCCTACACTCCATTTCATCTAACTGTGTACTTGTATGTTTACCAATAGAGCCCATTCCATCCAGTTGCAAAGAAGTATATAGAGTGATGCAACCATGACACGATCTACTCATAGAACGATGGGATCATTTCACATTACTGTCACAGCAGTGCAGAAAATACGCTTAGTTAAGACAAAACAGCATCTACTGACAAGAGTCATGTGGCCAAGGACAATGAATATGCACATAGATCTAGGATATCAGAACTGGCGTCTATTTCCCCAGAAGAATTAATAAAAAACTACACATACAGACATAATATAACAGTAAATAGCACATAATACATGGGCATAATCAACATTATTAAAAATGCGTGCCGTTCAAGACAACTGCATGCTAAAAATGGGGAAAATAGATCAATCACATGCTATCCCCAAAAGCTAAAATCCTCAGGGCTGAGACACCAGCACTATCACGCAAGCAGGCAACATTCGTGTTTGCAGACCAGATGAACATTTCAGAAATCCCCCATTCCGTTGCCATTTTTGGAATAGAATCATCTCAGACTCCAGGTCTGCCATTCAGAATCGCCACCAAATTGCCACTCCATACAACGTGCGACACCAGATGCGACCAGCGCAGAAATTTCGGACTAGGAATACGTATACCTTCATAGGGCGACTGAGCCGGTCCTAGGATCATGACGTTGAAGTAGCGCATGTTCTCCTCCGAAGGGGACGCGCTGATCCCCGGCGCTGCACGCACGAACAGCCAAACCAAAACCGTTGAAGCGATTGGAAACCAAAAATCCACCCCACGAAAAGTAACAGGAAAACCATGCCGGAATCCATCGAAAACTGAGCTCCCGCACCTGGCTCGCTGAGCAGCCGCTGCGTCTCCTGCACAGATCCAGCCACAGAGACACGAGAAATGTTAGATACAGGAATGACCCGGATCGAAAGGGTGCCGGAGATCTGCGCGGGGGGCAATCAGATCGGAGCGGCGCACCTTGATAATCCGCCGCGGGAGGTTGTTGTTGGCCATCGGATCAGGGCCGGGGCGCGGGCTTCCACCCCTCCGAAGTGGCGGCGCCGGTGGTGCCTCTGGGGTCGCGCGTCGCGGGGAAGGGCGACGAGGATGAGGAGCCTGGGGCCGTCGGTCCGGGTGGGGAACGGGTGAGGAAACGGTGCTCTCTCGCGTATGCGATCACGCGGCTTTGCTCGACTGGGTGAGTCCCCGTTCACAGTGCCAGGGTAGTGCGCCCTGGCCTACTGGCTACTGCCCGTGCGTCATTCACTGTTTTGTAGGACCAGTCGAAACCGGGTTACAGTATTTTACTAAGTGCTGATTTTTTTTCACCTGTCCTGTGATTAGGGCGTTTAACAGCTCTGATTAAAACTTGTCATCGCGGAGAACAGGGTGCACCATGCAAGCGCCCGGAGCATTGTCTAAATTATCCTTGAATAAGATATTCGACTTACCAAAAATTTAATCATAGATTTGATTTAAATATTGTCTAAATTAAACCTTGAGTCGATGAGCAATTCACAATGTCACCATTTATAATTTGTGTCCTGATAACTACTTAATATTTACGAGGAAGTAACATGAATTAAGCCATGGCAGTCTACTTATTTATTTCAATAATATCATGTTATTAATATGTCATTGCCACAACGACATTGTTTCTCTGATTTTTTTTCTAATGGTACACATAATTTGTTATGATTTAATATTCCTTATTTTAAATGTTCAAGGTACGGCTTGCTTTCCCTACAACTAGAACTTTCCTAGTTTTCTTCAATTTTGCTCATTCTAGGTTATATTAGATCATGTCACTACATATACACGAGAAATACCCCATAATTTTGTAAATGTTTTAGAGTGGAACTACCAAGCAAGTTTTGTGGGAATTCTAATGCATATATATTGGGGTGATAAAAGGGTTTGACCTGAGAATTTTTTCACAAATTAATTCAGCTCTTATTAAATTTTAGTTCAAAAATAATAAAAATTTAATCCGATCTAATTGGATCCACCCCTCACTATCTTAAATTTATTTTTTTCGATCCGTTTTCACCTCTAACCATTAACTTAATGCTTGTATAAAGATAGTATACTACCACATGTCTTATCATCCAATGAATTAAACATCACAAGATTGTGGCTGCTGCACCAATCCTTCCAAACCTCCACCCAAGCAGGATGAATCAAGAACAGGCCAAAGCAGGCGTTGTGTTTACTTGGTCCACGAAAAATCAATCAGCTGGTTACGCTATAGTAACGTCCATACAAAGGATTTGCGCTTTCGTCCTGACTATAGGAAATTCCTGCGTTTCAAACATGGCCTAAACTTCTTCCAAAATTCCCAGGGAAGGGAGAATCATCCGCAAATCACAAAGGGTAGACAACGCCAACCATCACAAAGATTAACTAATACTATCAACTAGAGGCTTGAATTGGACGGGTCGAGTTGTTCTTTCCCAGTTGCTTGGTCACATCTCGATGGCGTTATTCTACTACGTACTGGATACCGGCCAGCAGTATCCCAGCTACTACTGTTTATAATTCCACGGATGCCTGTCTAGTTTATGTTTACCAGGATGGCAGCTTACGTGGGAAGAATAGGATTGATTAGTTGTGCCTTTCTGATGGAGCAAGCGACTAGTACAAGCTACGAACTCGACTAGTCAAAAAAGAAAAGAAAAAAAAAACTGGTTTACCATCCACGGGAAATTCCATGGATCGGTTTGAAAATTGGGCAAGGTGATGGTACCGTTTACTTGCGCCTTTACCATCCACGGGATACTTTTCATTTTCTTGCAGCACGGGCTAAATTCACGTAACCAGAACCGCTAGCGTGACCAACGTAGGTGCGACTCATCTACTTTGTCGACATATACGTTACGGCATTTTGGGAAAAATATAATCTTCGAACTTCTTTAGAAAGTAATAATTTTACAAAATTACTTATAAATTTCACATAAATCAGTTTAATTTCAAAAAAAACGTAAAAAATAGAAAAAAAAATCTCCAATTCAAAGGAGACCTTGGCGTCGCAATGGTATTCACACGCCCTTGAATGAGAGCTAACAACGAGACAAAAAAAGCGACGGGTTTCAACTCTTCATAAACGTCAGCAGGTTCGACAATACGGGCATGTCACGCAAAAAGGTGTCCCGTGCTGGCAAGCTAGGATTGCTTGATGTTGACTTCACGCGTAACAAAAGTAACAAAAGGTTAACTCCACGTTCAATTTGACAAGTAGTAGGCTCGTTCGACGACAGTCTGCATACGCCATTGTTATGAAATTAGTTCCAGTACACTAGTCCATGTGCAAGCATGCCGGCGACAAGTCGGCAAGACAATAATTTGACTCACCACAACGGTTACTGGAGCAATAAAATATTGGTAATTTATAGTAGTACTACTACGTGCTCTAACGTGTGCAGTCAGAGGCAAACTAAGCATGGAGTACAGGTCCACTGGATACTGCTAGAGCTGATGCAACGCACAGCGGAAAATTGAGGCTGGACCTAACTTGGACCAACGCGTCGCTTCGAACGAGTGCATTAAACAAAGGGCCCGGACGCGAACGTTGCTCCGTAACATTCGCGGCACCTGTTCGCTGGCCTAACGAGCATACTGGCGACTCGTACTCGTTTTGTCACTGGTTTTTGCTTTGGCGGTCTGGGCTGTCAAGAAATTTTGCAGGTCACGTTCACGGAGATCGTCCGTATCCGGGCGGCAGAGCGAACTCCGAACCGTCTTTTGCAGATAAACTTCGTGCGCGCACAAGGAAACAAAGATATAGAGAGGCCATGTCAACGCCTCTCTCTCTCTCTCTCGCACATGTTGTCGAGGAGTACTTCTGGACTGCATATTATCAATTCCTTTTTTTACACTATAGTTTTTATATCCGGGTGCTTAGCACCTCCTCAGTTCATTAAGTTGCAAGTGAGACGAATATTATTATGAACTTGTATATTCATCCCGTAAAATATATGCTAGTGACTTTTACGAATTAACGATATTTTTTCTGTGGCTTAACAATGATTTACCTACAAAGCCCATCAAACAAGCAGATATATCCGTAACAACTCACAAAAGCTCACAATTTTATAATGTTTGTTCTACTTATAATAATTTACATAAAATTGTTTACTACTATTTAAAATATTTTCTAACAAATTTTAATCAAATTTATTAAAATTTTATAGTATGAACGTAGATTTTGATTCTAATGTCTAACTTTAAAATCACTAGAACAAATAAAAAAATTATGATTTTAAAGTTACTAATATTTTATATTAGTTGTATATGTAATAATAGAGTGATAAATTATATTAAATGAATAAGTTATTAGATTCTCATAATGATTGTATATTTTTCTATGTCAAACCATGCGGTTTGCGAGTTTCTATAAAACCTGTATACTTATTTACGGCTAACTATACGTGGGTGATGACCGCCCCACTTTGCAACTTTCACTCGCTCATCTCACGAGTTGCTTAGCGGCTACACAACAGAAGACGCTTTCCCTGCCGCGGGAGCTTCGTTGAGTGCTCCACACAGAATCTTGACTGCCACATCCACATGAGACCAGCCCGGACCAGTCCATTATATAATCCACAATAAGGCAGCAGCGATGAAAGTCAACCGATTTTCTATAGAATAACAAAAGGGAAAGAGCAAGGTCAACAAGGCTAGACAGGCCGGAAAAGCTGTGCACCCACTGGTTCGCGATCGCTCGCGTAACTTGCTGCGGCCAAATCTCTAGGCACATGACCGGGCACGTTTCTCAGTGCTTCTACATGATATGGTTTCCTTTCTGGTGTGGCTCCATGCCACGGTCCATGCTCCGGCCTACTAGAGTCCATACTTTTCAATCTTATGTTAGTACTAGTAGAAAACAAACGAGGCCTCTTTGAAGCATGAGATTTTTTTTTACATTTTTTCTGCGAAATTGAATAAATTTTTATGAGATTTTTATAAAATTCTTGAGTTTCAAAGAAGCTTTTTTACAATTTTTTCTGTAAAATTCAATTTGTGAAATTTCTGCTTTCCAAAAGAGACCTGAGAGTTATGCATTTATAGCTAAAAAAAAATTTTAGTGGTATGTGAGCGTTTGTGCTAGCTTCGCGAATCTCAAATTAGCCGGTGTAATTACCTGTAATCTTAGGGTATGTAACGATGTGCGTGTGAGTTTCAGCGTGTGATTAGAGAGAGAGAGAGAGAGAGAGAGAGAGAGAGAGAGAGGGTTGGATGTCCATGCATGATGTGTCCATGAGTCCATGCCATATTAGCAGCGGCGAGCGGTCACACAAAGAAGGCAGTTATCTTAAGCAAAGCGGAGATAACTATCCCCTCCTCCCCTTTCTCTTTCCACGTATAAAAGCCGCGGCGGCGTCCCCTCCCCGCCCTCCGCCCCTCCCCAACCGGCTCCATGGACACCGACGCCGCCGGATTCAAGCTCTTCGGCAAAGTCATCCAGCCTCCAGATGCCGATCAACGCGCCTCGGAGGAGGGCGCTCCCATGCGACCGCCACCGCCGCCGCCTCAGCAGCAGCCGACGACTCCGTCCCCGACCCCGCCTGCTCTCCCGCCGCTGCTCCCAACCGCGGAGGCGGCGGCGACGGCCGCCTCGGGAACGGCCGCGGCCACGGGCGATCCGCTGCCGTGCCCACGATGCGGGAGCAGGGAGACCAAGTTCTGCTACTTCAACAACTACAACGTGCGGCAGCCGCGCCACCTCTGCCGCGCCTGCCGTCGCTACTGGACGGCCGGTGGCGCGCTCCGCCGCGTCACAACCGCCTCCTCTGGCCGCCGCCGGCCTCGCCCCTCCGCTGCGCTATCGGCTGCCGCAGCCACCGCGGCCGTTTCCGCGTCTGCAGCGTCCTCCGCGTCCGTCGCCGAGGAAAGGGCCGGGGAGCGTTGACTCGCCGTCGTCGACGTGGGCGGGAGGGCTCTATCCCGGCACATGGCCGACGCATACGTGACGCAACGCCCCCGATCCCGGCCCACTCTTCAGCGACTGGACGGCCGGCCGGCCTGCAGGCCTCGTTGGCCTTTTCCCACCTAGACTCCTCTTTTTGGTTTACTCTTAGGTTTGATTTTGGATATAAGTACCATTTTAGGATTCTTTTGGTGGCCAAAAGGATACGGCCAGCAGCGAGAGAGATGATAAAGTTTGGTGTAAACCGGCAGTTGAGTTGAACCATGGATGTAATAGTGTACTGCTGCTGCTGTTATGTGGCAATGGTGAATTGGTTAGTGACTCGAGTTATTCACAGGCGGGAAATTCAACAATAATTTGCTGGAATTATTCTGCGTATCCTTTTTGGATTGGTTCACATGATTTTACACCCTCTGCTGCAAGCTGCTGCATTCAGTTATTACTAGTGCAGGGAAAATTCAATGGATCATGTGGAATCTGTGACAAATCAGTTTTCTGTAGATCTGCAGGTTCAATGGGGCAGGATGAGTGGGTGGGTAGGGGCCTGGGTTGCCTGGCACTATCAAAACTTCATTATTGAAACAGATGGTTGTGTAAGAAGTGTCCAAAATTTATGGTACTATATGACTTTGTTTCTATAGCAAGGTGTATGGTGTTAGGAGTATCTACTAGTAGTACTAAGCAGTATCATTCCAAGGAAAAGGCGACCTTTATCGTTTCCTCTTTCATGCCAAACCTTGATACAACCATTCTGCACATAGTAGCTCCCACTTTTGAGTCCACCTTTCACTGCATTTCTGCAATCATTCTACTATCACTGCCTATTTGTTGTTCTTGTTAATATACCAGTTCCAGTTTCCTAAAGTTGGCATAGTTCTAATGATGCCGTTTCAAAGCAGGCATCAAATTATGCAAGTGCATGTGCAAATAGTGCACTGCATTTTCACATGGGGGATATAGTGCGTAGCATATATACAATCTCAGTTCAGCATATGAACTTTTTCATTAATAACATAATCAGCAAGGATTTTTCAACATCTGTAAGGTGCAATAAAACTTTTCTTTAAGGAATAATTCCATCTATACCATCACTTTAGTTGCACTTTCTATTTATACCATCACCTTAAGTCAATGACATGTAAGACTAAATCTCACATGTTATTGACTAGCTTGATGGTATAGATGAAAAGTGCACTTAAAGTGATAAGTATAAATGCAAATAGTCCTTCCTTTAAACTGAATGCCTGCCCTATTTACACGCTGTCAAATATATAAAATTGAGTAATCATTGTTGTAAAAGTCCATGGGTCGAAAATTTGTAAATAGAATATTTATAGGTGCTAGGGAATGAATATAGTAATATCACCTTTTCACCAACTTGCGTCATAGTATATTTGAGGAAAACAATGTTACCTGGGTTTCTTATGGCATCCACAAAATGAGCATCTCACATGGGTGACAGCGCCAGATCAGATTCTAGTAAACCAACATGTAAAATAAAAGCCCCTGGATCAGGAAAACAGAAAATGTACTTCTTTGCATTTAAAAAGGCGTAAAAATCACGCAAGACTATAGTGATGTCGCTTCAAGGACACCATGAGCATAAATCTTAACCGTGCCTCTGTAATCAGAGTCACATGCATCAGCGGCAAGTACACTTAAAGCAATAGAGAACTACTGGCCGCAGCAAAAAGTGATGCAGCTGAATAGGTGTCTACTCCTTCAAGCCTACAGGCATGCACTTTCTTAAAGCGACATGAGGACATGGCTACGAACATCCTAGTGGTTCACATGAACATATGTTTTTGAAAAATATAGTTGACATGAACATATGCTATCGTGCTGAATAAAAGGATAATGTTTGGTACCATTGTATCTGGATGACCAATCTTCTCTTAGGGTAAGAAACTTTCTTTTCTATTCACCAGAGCACTATTCAAATTTCACGTTTTCCAGCTACAGGAATAGAAACTTGAATTGCCTGAGCAAATGTGGCAATCTTGTAGGTGAAAAACCCAACAAGCGTGGGTATCAACTCCAGGTGCATGAAGCCATAATTTGGAACTAATATCCTAAACCAGAATAGGAAGAACAAAAGTTATTGTAAGAAAACAAAAATGAAAAATGTTTATTTATTTGAAAATTTTTATTAGCTGAAGTTACTAAGTATTTATCTGCTTACTCATTCCATCTATTATATGCCATCACTAGCACCACTGGAATAAGTAATCTTGGTTGCGCAGCAGCGCTCCTGCAAGCAATGGCATAATACATGTTAAGTATCACCTTCATGGAAATAACATCTAGAAGCCTAATGGTCCTAATGTATTCTAGTCGAAATCACACTCTCTTGGGTGTCTTGCATGAAACCAAGTGCAGGAGCCATTTCACATGGGGAATTAATTTTATACTTCACATGGATACTCAATTTATGAGGATCATCATTTTTCCACTGGTCATTTCTGATGAAGTTCCTGTACGATGGCAGATACTAAACTAAAAGAATCATAACAGAATAATTTTAACAGGACAGTATTTTGTCTCCATGAGAAAAGGGGCTGCAGCTGCAATAAACTCTGTGTATCACAGCAAAACACAATTGGGTAGCTCAAACAAATCCTGACAACATGGTCATTAGTGTACATCAGATTGTCTGAACTAGATCTTATCTGAAATAAATGTCTATAATTGTCTGTACTAGGAAGCCTTATGTGAAATAAATCTATATAGTTTATATAAAGCCTGACTATGCAAACTATCTTTGAATAAGAAAGATCTTTAGCTTGGATTTTCTGTCAAATCAGTTCTATTTGAAGGGGTGAAACATGATTAATATTCTATTCTGAAAAATATAACTTAAGTCCCCTGTATCTTCAGTCAAATTAGTTCTATAAAAGGGGGTGAAATCATCTTCTACTCTGAAAATATAACTGAAGCCCTATATATAAAATGATACTAGAATCTAGATTCAGCACAGAATGGCCATGCAAACAAAACCAATCATGAGTGAATTTGATTTGAACATTGACTTGCAACCAAACAATTTGTGAGATACTAATTGAAACATACTTTACAGTTTCTCCAGTTCCACCCGCTAGGGAATCTACACTGGTTCCAAGCATGCGGAGATATATCAGTGATCCAATCAGTCCTGCACCAAAGCTGAAGAGTAACAGATATCAGTTGAACTGATTCGAAGGATTAAAAATCTAAAAGGCCATACCCCATTTTTTTATCTCAGATTGCCAAAACAAAGTTCTTGGCACTTTAACATATGTAGTTCAACAACTAGCTGAGAAGAATGAAGGCAAGAAAAAGAAACAACTTATACCTGGCAGCAATTTCAGGAGTGTAAGAAAAATAAGCAGAGACTACACCAATGCCACCGATGCCTAAAGTGAGTAACTGCAATTTTTGTTTCAACTGAAAAGCATATTCCTTATTAGTCAACGATCCAGTGCATAATCCATACTTGAATTGAACATCAATTTGGAGCATGCAAATTTCACAGCATGCAGCTCACCAAGAAGAAACCATGTGGAGAAAATGATTTTGATGACAAACCTTTAGATATTCCTCTCTGGACTTAGCTGCCAACTCGTTAGGGTCCCCTTGCTGCACTCTTGATTTCGACTCCTTTAGAATAACATCCTAAAATATAACCGAAAGGCGAATATGTGAGTCACAAAAGAAGCAGATTAAAGAACTCCGCACAAAAGCGGAAAAGCCAAATGCTCGAATGCACTCAACATCAAGAAAATGTGGAACTTAGTTGTAAGACTGTTACATGCATCCTGTAAGACCTAGAACAACCAACAAATCAGTTACATATGTAGTGACTTACATTGCCACCGGTTGCTGCCTTGGCTGCTCTGTCCCACTTTGCTTGCTCCCGGCGAGTGGGGACTAGCCTCCATCTAGGAGTGGCAGCACCATTCACAGCCTACATCCGGATTCCAGTAACAAAACTTGTAAAACTACCTTCAGGTCGTCCCTATTAAATTGAAGGGGTATTTTAATAAATTTGGAAGGAAAAAAAAGAGAGAAATCTCACGTCAGCACCAATGGCTTGTCCTCTCCATGCAGCCTCAACCTGGGTCTGCAGGATTGGCCTGGTTGGCGCCTGAAGCTCCTTGCTCAGATCAACATCGACGCTGCAATACACACTCAGACCAATCAGCATTGCACAGCAATGTTCGGAAAACAGACGCATGCATTGAGCAGTGAATTTGATAGTTAGGTGATGTGAAAGAGCAACCTGTCAAGACCCATCGCGCGGTTGATGCTCAGGAACCCCGCCTCCTAGTCATCCACCTGTCCACATGAATGTCTGCTTACAAACTAGAACCCGCACTCACTGTAAGGAGGCAAGCAAAGCTGGGCAGTCGTGGTACCGGGGCGAAGCGGGTGACGGCGGGAGCCGCGTCGGCGCCGCCGTTGCTGATGACGCGCTCCATGTGGGGGAGGAAGTCCTTGTTCCAGATGAAGTCGTCGGTGTTGCCCACAGGGTCGAGGTCCTCCTTCCCCCACCAGTACTTGTGCGGTTTGAAGGTGGCCCGCCCGTCGCCGTGCTCCCCGGGGGCCATCGCCGTCGACCACTCCTGCGGCTTCGTTTTCGGCAGGATTACCTTCACCGGCCTCCGCGGCCCCGCGGGCGCAGGCACCGCAGCCTCGCCCGAGGCCGCCGAG
>BCLH01001235.1:42203-71884 GCA_001602315.1 Zoysia pacifica
CTAGCTGGGGCTAGTTTCAAAACTCCTTTGCCATGTATTCCAAATACATAATGTCATTGCTTTGAAATTTATCATCCAGGATCTCCAAAGGTGTCAAGTAAATAGCTGGGGCTAAAATTTTTGACAACATAAACCCAGTTACTCTGTTAAAGTATGTTAACAATTCAAGTGGCCTTGCCAACTAGCAGCATCACCATATATGATCGAATGAAGCATTAATCTATCTTCATTTAAAATTACAAAACAACCATCACCAAATAACTTGAACAAGAATAAAAATAGGCAATAATAAATTCAAGTTACATTGACAAGTAGCCTTAAATCAGTAAGCTCCCAACTCATCTAGAAAAAAGAGGACTATAAATTGTAAAGCTTATAGATATGTAACACCTGTAAGACATTCTCCGTGGTCCATATTAAACATTAGAACTGCCATAAATCAAGCACACAAACAATCCACTACCAACCTATCACAGTAACCAACTGATTGTAACCTAATCTAAGTGGACCAATCCTTCATTACCTAAGACCCTTCTTCAATTCAAAGGTAAGAAGGAGCGCTGAGGAATGGCAGCGCAGCTAGAGACATGAGCATCTCTGAAGAAGCATCTCCCTTCCTGGCGTGTTTTGCCCTCGCAAGCTGCAGCTGCATGTCCACAAAAGCCTGCATCCGCTTCAGCTCCAGATCCTTGAGGAACTTGATCCGCTGTCTTTCCATCTCCTCAGCATGCCTCTGCTTCGCAGACTCCATGCGCTCATACATCTCAGCAAATGTCTCGATAGCCCTCGCAAGCTCCCCGAACCCTCCACTCCCACTCGCCTTCCTCTTACTGCCAACAGCAGGAGGAGGAGGAGCACCGCCAGAGCGGGACGGCGACTGCTGCGAAGCAGCATCATCGTCATAGTCGTCGTTGTTATTGTTGTAACCGTCGTAGGAATCGGATTCGGCAGCGGCAGCGGCCGCAGCGGCTGCCGCATTATGGAGGACCGCCGAGGGTAGGTTGGATCCCCGGCCGTAGTTGGGCAGGGGAAGCGCCATGGGCGGGGACGGGGAGCGCGAGGGCGATTGGCGCCTCCTGAGCATGGGCACGGCGCGGGGCGGGGACGGCCTCTTGCCGCCGCCGGCGCCCGAGGCGGAGAGCGTGGGGCCGACAAGAAGGTCGAGCTGGCCGTAGAAGGCCCAGGGCGAGGATCCTCCCCGCGCGCGCTCGGCCTTGTACTTCTTCTTGAGCGTGTCGACGCGGTTCTTGCATTGGATATCGGTGCGCGGCGGGCGGCGGCGCGCGGAGGCCCCCGGGCGCGAGTTGACAGCGTCGGCGACCTCCCGCCACTGCGGCTGGCGGAGGCTCCCGCGTTTGAGCTCGAGGTAGCGGGAGCCCCAGGCGTCGACGAGCGCCGCCGTCTCGCCCTCGCTCCAGCAGTCCTCCCGGTACGGCAGGTTCGGGTTCGGAGGCGGCAGCTTCCCGTCCATCGCTCCTCCCAGATCTCCCCGCCTCACGCCGACGACGACGACCTAGCCCTTCGCGTTTGCGCGTGGAGACCGACGGACGGGTGGTGTGGGCGGCGGGCGAGGCGACGGGACGAGAGAGGTCGTGGGGGTGGGGGCAATAAAAGAAGGGGGCGACAGCGGACGGGCGGCGAGGGAGAGGGGCGCCGCGCCGGCCCGTGGCCGTGGGCCGTGACGATCGCGGGGCGGCACGTGGAAGAGCGCGCTCCGGATGCATGGGGCGCGACCGGTGGGCGAGCGGCCGCCGTTGGATGCTCCGTCGGTGCGTTTGACCGGGACGCGGAGCCGGCGAGGGATTAGCTAGCAGCCGTCGACGTGGTTCGGTTGGCCGGCCGGCCGGCACGGCGCGGGATGGGTGGGTGGGCGGATAGGCGCGTTCTGCGGCCCGGGGAAGGTACGGACGCCCGGCTCACTCCGTGCCGTGCCGAAGCCGGAGTCGTGAATCCCGATCTCGTGGCGCAGGGGGACAGGCACGGCACGGATTGGATCGGCTGGCCGCCGTTCCGTCGGCGCGCGTCTCGTCCGGGCCGCCCGCGCCGAAAGGGGGGGACAGCTGCTGCTTTGTCTCTGGCGATTTTTTTTTTAACGCTCCGAGCGATTTTCCAGGAGAGCTAGGCGCATGGTGGCTGCTGTGCGGTCGTTGGCAACTGGAGTTCAAGAATTGTTGAACAGCTGAACTAGTCTGAAATTTCAGGGATTCGGAGAGACGACCTGAACTGAGTCAACTGACCCAATCGAGTTGAGAGCAAGACTGCAAGCAGTGGCGGAACTTTGTTCAGAACACGACTAGGGCCGTTAACTCTGTCTCAAGATCAGTACTAACGAGCAATAAATGACATTCACAATAGTTTTTGTTTTATTCAAATTGTTAATAGGTTTAGAAGACACTTAAGAATAAAAGCGAGACAAACTTAATTACCTTAATTATTGCCACAAAGCCAGGCAAACTTAGTTATGGAGCAAGGACAGAAGCATAAAAGAAATTAATTTATTATATGCCGATATGATAAGAGGTCAATCAATTAAAGGATTAGGAGCGGTGTACTGTAATAAAGATTACGGAGTAAGATCGTACGTTAACCTGAGAGCTTTTGTGCCTTTGTCCAGTCCTTTGGTGCATGCGATGTGGCGCTGTGTTAGTGCAGCTATGCAGGCTCTAGTCGGGTATCTACGCGAGGGCGCGGCGCGGCCGTGCCGGGCAGGCCGAGATTAGATGCAGTGGCAGGTGCACAGCTGGTAACGACTCATAATTGGTTTAGCTTTACTATTTTACAAACTTGAAATCAGTTCCGAGGCAGGAGATGCAGAGTTAGCGCAAAACTCTGTAAGATATATAGCCAGACCATAAAAAATATTAAGAGATGTACTTAAGTTGTTTTGACCAAGACTAGGTGGCCCTCAACAGAGTTCCGCCACTGACTGCGAGAGTGACACGGCTGGAAAAAATTGGGGTGCGACATGAGTCACGTGACAGATTTTTTTTTATCATCTGTAGTTAAATGTCATTTAAAAACCGTTAAATCTGATATATTAACAGCTAAAATTTATTATAGTCTCAGTTTTCACCGTGACCGAGTGCAGTTGGGAATTTGGAATCCTCGCATCACAAGGACTTGTTATGGACCGCGAAATGTCGACCTCACTAGTTTCTCAACTCCTGGGTACATAGTCGTTCCGTTTTGGAACATCCTACTTGTGAACTGGACTGAAAGTGGCCACCAAGCTAATTTCTTCCTTTCTAGTGTCTTGGTGGCCCTGCTTGGACATCTCGCCGATTGCTCGAGGCTTTGGAACCCTGAACCTATGCTAAACGCCGGCGAAAATAAAAACGAATAGACGATATCTCCAATCCAACTGGAGCATCTCCCCTCGCACGCTCCGTCGGCAAGAGGTCAGAAGAGCACCATTCTCCCTTGCCTGCCCCTGCTTAAGATCAGGATTCCCGCTTCGAGAAGCCATGAACTCCTAGTGCGCTATCAAAATTGTATGCATCGTGATGCGCCACCTGACTAAGTACTCGGTCCATTGGTCGCATAAAAAAATTTCATGTGGCCGTTTTCAGCAAAAGTACTCGAAACAACCATCTGTTCGATCCGAGGAGAGGAACAGCAGCTAGCGTGCCCTGCGATGCAAGGCGCGCTTTTTCTTGACCTACCATGTTCTTCTATAAACGGAGAGACTATTGTTTTTTACATTTTGAGAGGGGGGTCGCGGTCATGCAGCAGCAATATAAGACTTCAATACGTGTAACCTCGCCGGTACGCGGAACCAACAGTTTGATTTTTACAGGTTTTATACAGGGAAACGTTGCCAGGGAACCAAGCGACTTCAGCATAGCTGCTTTCTTTCAGCTGACAGCGTATTCGCAGTCCAGCAAGCGGGTTAGGATTTCCTGGCAGCTCGGCCGATTTTCAGGCTCTGCCCAGCAATCTGCATCAAGCATAAATAGAACAATAGGAGTAGTTGCTAAGCTACCACTGAAGAGAAGAATTGAAGCTAGTCAACTCGAAGTGAGTAGGTAATTCTGGTTAATACCAATGGAATAACTGAGGAAGAAATCTCAACATATCTCTTAAAACCACATTACCTGCGATTAACTTGCCAAGAGGTCCTTCAGGAATCTCCAGTCGTGAACCTTCATTAGCAACCACGTACACCACCTACAATCGCAGTCCAATCTACATCAGCCAGAAGTTCACACACATCATTTGCAGTAACAAGAGAATCAAGGAACCAGAATGCATCACATGAGCATTTGATAAGTAGTCTAAGATGTTGAGCTGCCTCAGAGGACTGATTTGGTATTTGGGAGCAATCAGAAAGCACCGTATGCACCAGACAACATATGCATTTGGAAAACGAATTTATGCTGCAAGTCATCCAATAAGAAAGCGGACATGCTTACTTGCACGGGGGAAATGCCTTCCCATGGGCGACTCAATGTGCACAGCTCCCACATTATAACACCAAGGCTGAATATATCACACTTCTCTGTGAAAGGCTCATTCCTTATAAGTTCAGGGGCCATCCATTCCGGGGTGCCAGCAGAGGAACTATCAGTCATAGGACTTTCAGTCATCACTCGAGAAAGACCAAAGTCACATATCTTGACAGTCCAATGCTTGTTCACCAGGCAGTTTGCACTTTTCAGATCCCTGTGAACTATCTTCATGCGGTGTATGCACATCAAACCCCTTTTGAACAAAAAGGGTAAATTCTTTCAGATAAACAATTAATCATAGGAAGTGAATGAGAGTAGTATCAAATATAGTATTTGTTATAAAGATCCAAAATATCAAACAGCAAACAGAAATATGTAGAGCAATTCATTAGCAAAAAAACCAAACCTGCATATATCACGTATAATTTTCAACCTCCTACGCCAACTGAGCTTCTTTTTCTGGCCACTCATATGGATGAGATAGTACAGTGATCCCATTTCCATATATTCCGTTACCATTGATAAGTGTGGAGGTGTAATACATGCACCAAGAAACAGTATAACTACATAAGAGAATAAAAATTGGTTAGGGAACCATCTTTACACTTAGGAGATGTATGGCAGTTCATATTAAGTATTCCAACTGTAGGTGAAACACCGCCGTTCAAATTAGTCAACATGATTTATTACCATTTGGATGTCGAAGCCGGCTGAAAGGAAAGAATAACATTAACAAAGTCAGTGTAAATTTAATGAGTAAAGCTTTCACATTAAAAATCAAGAGAGTTTTTGGTACCTCAGGATGTATATTTCATTGCAAAAATCTTCCATGTTTTCAGTTGTCAGATCCTGTTCTAGAAATACTTTGATGGCAACATCGGTTCCATTCCATATACCACGGAAAACCTCACCGAAAAATCCTGGAAAAAGCATTTCAACAGAGGCTAGTACCTTAGGCTTAGTCAGGACCCAAAAAATGAAAGAGAAAAACCAGAAAAGAGGATTAGGGACAGTCCAAAATGAAAGCAGATAGATGCAATATAAAATAACAGCCAAATGACACAGCGTATTTCTCTGCATCACTACTTGCATGCCCGCATGTAGTTGCATTGCTTCGTTCCATAGGTAACGAATAAACTCCCATTAATGTAAAGTGTGCCTATCGATTTGTCTGTGAGCTGGAAAGGAGGTATGGCCATGTGAAGGCTAATATTTGTTGACATCTGTGAAAGATGGCTATATAATTTGAGCCTTATTGTAGGAAATCATGAGATTCTATAGATTCGCATAATCAGATTCATAACTTGTTTAAAGCAATCAATTTTTGTCAAATAAATAGCTCAAATGAGGTTAAAAGTTATGAGATAAATAATAACATCAAGGTTGGATTAGGAGAGATTGAGGCCCCATTTGGCAGCGCTCCAGCTAAAAAAAATCATGCTTTGAAGCTGTAGATGGATTAAGCAATTAAGGATCTTTGATTGGTTCATATTGTTCTTATTTGGACTAACAATAAAATCAAAACAATAAAATCCAGCATGGATCTTGAAGCTGGATCTGTGCTAAACAGGGCCTGAACTAATTTGATCTGTTTCCCAGAGGCAATCAATAAAAGATTATGAGTAGGGATATTCCAAGGTAAGGTCATATATGTTGATTGTAAAAAAGAGCATGTTGAAAGGTAGCACAACATATTAGAAGCACCAAGTACTTTCGATGATAGTGAGAATGCAAACTTAGATATCTATACGAATCTGAAATGGATTTATCCAACAAGTATACAGTAGACTTCAGTAAATCCCTCTGAGGAAGTTCAAGGTTACTTGCCTATCCCAACACGTGTGCCAATTGTTATATCGGAGAAATCTATGTTCCATTCCTCAAAAGGCAGTAACGGTTTATTAAGAAATGATGAGCTCTGCAAAACCTTGTTCCACTTCAGTGCTGCCTTCTCTTTACTAATATAACCATCACTTTTCTCAGCACTTTGACTCCTATATTCATGAGGTGAAGAGGGTAATGACATGGCCTTCTGAGTTGAACCAGTTCGGTTTCTCAAGCCATTATTGGTAACAACACCTCTCGGAGATGCATCATCCTAACAATGAAAATAAATTATGAGCCCAAACTGACAAAATCGAAAGAACAATGACAAAAATGAAGAAAAATAAATCAAAGTTGTAAAAATGTACATTATTTGGGCCGTCATTCACATTGTTTTGGTCCTCTGTAACGTATGAGCATGAACCTTCAACATCATCCCTTTGGAGACGATTTTGCTTTAGTGTTTCATTCATAGCCCTAACTGCCCTGCTTAAAGAGTTTAAGATTAAAAATAGACTTGTGCTCAGTAAGGATATTTAGCCCATCTACATGTTTCTGTACAAAATAAACAAAAGATAGCATGATTACAAAGCAGGATAACCAGCACACTACCATCTAAGCACAATCATGTGGAAAAAAGCTCTGAATGCTGGTACAATTTCAGTGAAAGTGACATGTATACCTAAGTAATTGACTAACTGCTGACAAAGATCTCCACTCTCACCAGTTAGTTCAAAGCTAGAAATTACCTTACAATGTCATCTCCAATCTCAGGTGTGATGCTAATGCTTCTTCGTCTTATTCTTCGAGTGTTCGGTACTGAGCTGCCACTGAGGCCATCTGATCTACAAGTGCATACGATGGTTCATTCAGAATGTATTTACTAACCAAAGTATTGCTCACATTAAAAACTTTGCTTCTTGTCATCGGTTTGCTACTGTTGTGAATATTGCTGCTGTCATACGAAATGTTTCACAAAGGGAAAAATAAACTAGACTCGACAAAAGTAAAGAAAGATATTAGGGATTGTCCAAGTCATAAAACAAAATTAAAATTCTTTCATGGGCATTTTTACAGGAAACTGTGTTCAGCAGATTAATTAATCAAGTAATCAATTTATTTGATCAGCCAAAGGTGATACTGGAGGTTTGGGTGTTCTCTAGAGCATGAAACACACATATCAGGAAAGGGCTATTCATCTATCTGGTCAATGCCAGCCACAAAAGCAAGAGTTTCTTGCTATGGCATTCTTAGCCAATGTTAACAGTTTAGAAGAAGGCAAAGAAACAAACCAAAATAGTTTATCTATCAATTCCATATTGTCGCTAATTTTCAAATATTAAGGATTAAGCGTAGTCAAGAAGGTTCAAACTTTAGTACACTATCCACTGAAAAACCAAGTAGGACTTTCTTGATTGCCAGCAAAAAAAAAAATTGTGACTACTGCATCACAAGACTCCATACTCCCATTAGGTTCCAGAAAATGAACTAAAATGACTTTGAGACACCACAGAAGACCCACCATCATGTAATCGGTAGAAAACAAGACACCAGCCAGGTGCGCCATAATAGATAAGAATAATGGTAGAGTTTGACGTTTTAAAAATGAAATTTCCACTATTGAGAACAATCCATAAAAGTAATTGGAAATAAGATTCAGATTCACTTTGAAACAAAGTTGTACTGATCAAGACCACAAAAAGCTAATGTTTGCTTCTACGATGTATATAAGTTACCGAAGCTCATCCAGCCAAAACTAAAACAAACACAATTTGGCAAACCTTGATGCAACTGCATTTTCCGCATATTCTTGAAACGATTGCTTTTCACCCCCAAGTATTGATCTTCCTCTTGCTTTCATCAAAGGATGCTCGGGACTACACCAGGGAAAGAAAAATGATGAGAACACTAAGACTGCTGGGTTCAAGGCAATTAATTAAACAAACAACTGATTTCATGATATTTTTTTTCACAAGTCACTACTAAACAAACATACACCTATATAAACAATTAAAAACATAAAAATAGTAATGAAAGAAAAATAATAACTATAATTAACTCAAGCATACTCCCTCCAGTCACAGTAAGGTGGCATTTTGGTCCTCCAAGACTAGGATAAGATCTCTAGAACACAACTTTGACGAGCAATTTGTGGTGAAATATAATAACATCTACAAGAAATCCAGTATAAGTTTAAATTTAAAACCTAACAAAATAGACATACTGTGTATTTTTCAAGCATCTCTCAAGGTAAATACTGTTTTGATGGTCAAAGCTCAAATAGTTTAATGGCAAATGCTCTAAATTGTCAAAATTTATTCTTTCTGGAGGTAAAACTGGTGATACTTTGATACTACAGTGATGATTTCCACGATGCATAGTTACACTTGCTGATTAACCAAAAATAATGATTGCAAGCCGATAATAAAGCAAAGCATCTATAATAGCATGTTCAACCATCCATATCCATAGTTCTCAGCAGTAAATGTTTTCAAGAAAGAAAGATGAACTTAAGAAAATAATGGCTATAGTTGAGTCTAAACCTTGAACTTGCACCACGGGGCTCCTCAGCAACTCCTCTCCTCTGGCTGCGCCTCCAAAAGGCATTTGCTATGTTCGGTTCACTACATGATGTGCTGATTCAAAAAAAACAAAGAACTTCTTAGCAACTGCTATAAACAATAATATCTAAAAATGTTTACACAAAAGTACCACACAACTACATAATATTTCTCCAATCAATATGTTTTCAATTATAAAGTCATAAAACAAATAGATTTTTACTATCTAGCTGTGCATCATTAATAAGGTGTTACCTTAATTTTCCCTCTGAAAATGTTCTTGATCTCAACATCATGTTACGCAGTGATCGCCCAGATAGATTAGATGAAGATTCGACTCTGCACTGAGATAGAATGTTTTTATTTTGATCACAATCAAAACTCTATCCAAGTCACATTATTACATTATTGTTGAGATGAAACTGTAAGAACATATACAGCTAACTGATAATCATCTGAGATATGTTACTGATATATCTGGTTCTAATCTCTAGTCTATCTCAAATTCTTGTGACTAAAGATATACTGACTCAAACACCCGTGGTTCACATCATCTACTTATAATCATGCCACCTAATATGCTTAGATATTCTATATATATCGATTCATAACAGTAATATATCTCAATGATGAGTCACTTTGAAGACTCACTTCAATAATGCTCCTACTAATAACCTAAATATGTGAAATCCCAAGTATCAATCCCTGAAAGTTACACTTTTTATTGCCAAAGATATGCTAGAATAAATTATTAATGTTACACTATCTTCTCACATTATTTTATCCCTAAAAATGTGTTACATACTCTACTAGCCGACCCAAAAATGCAAGCCACGATGACGACGATACCCTTCAGTATAACCAAATTTGGCTCTTGAATAATCCTCAGCTCCTACTATTTGTTTGAAAGATCCAACATAGGGTCCAGTTGTATTCTTTGCAATTTTTAAAAATCAGTGAAATACTCAACATGGCAATTAAATATCACAATAAACAGGCAGAGTTACATGCAATGTTTTCTAAAAGTAAAACAAAACTCGACCTGCAGGGGGTAAGACCACCCCCGCGGCATTTCATTAAGAAGAACTTCTCATGCAAATCGAGAAAGTTTTCTACAAGTAAACACCCGAATAAAAAATAATATATGCATTACACAGTATGGGGAAACATAGAAGTACAGGATCACATAACTAAGAGAAGGGATTTAATACATAAACATACCCTTCAGATTCAACTTTGTCAGATAGTCCACAAAGAGGGCTATTTGGTTCAAGAGGAGAATCACAAGAGTCATTTTCAGCTGAGTCACTCTCACCCTCAGCCGAGATATGCGATATAAAGATAGCCTTAGCTGAAAAGGGGATCAACTGGCCAGGAAATCGCATAAGATCAACTAGTAGCTCCATAGAGTTTAGCGAAACTACCACAGACATATGCTTGTAAGAGTCCACAAACCCAATAGCTCCGTCATCAGGTAGACCCTGTGAAAGACATCTTTAAGTATTTTGAACTTAATTTTAACCCAAGTAACATATGATATCATATGTATAATAAAGCATTTAAAATATGCAAATGAAAAAATGGAAGGGGTGGAAGTAAAAACATACCACTACAAGTTTACTCTCAAGGCCAACGGCATCTGCAAGAACTTTAAAAAGGATAGCTCGGGGTCGGCATGACCCATGCCTTATCTGCCCTAAAAGCTGTGGTCCTCTATTTCCGAAGAAATGGCTATCTTCGGTTGAACCTCTTGCTGGACTTGCATCAGGATTTTGTCGCTTGAAGCAGTCATAAACCTTTCGCGGGGAAAATAGCATAAGTAAAAAAAAAATATGAATCAAGCTACAAAATCATATTTGCTATTTCTAACATCATTTAAGTAGGATATAGTCAATGCAGGGAATAGTTAAAATGGGGGCAAATCTGGTGAAAATGACCTAAATGTTAGAAGTTTGAAAATATTGCTCCAATGCAATGTCCACAAATGATGCAAAATTGGATATAGCAACAGACATGCAACATTCCTAAGGTGCTAGAACATTCAGTGTTCACAGCATTTCGAATCAACATTCACTAGAGAAGATGGAACAAATTCACAATAGAATTTTCAAATTCCCAATAGTTAGCCAAGATAGCCTATTCACTGTATATGTACCTAAAAAATAGGATAGTGGAGCCTAAAACTGGCCAATGCAAAAGTTTCTACACAGCTCAGTGTGTAAATGTAAAAAACCATAAAGATGATATGAAAATAGCAATTAATTAATGAAACTGAGTTCCTAAAAAGGAATGTTACAAGGGAAGACAGAAAACTGTATTCAGTTGCACTTAATTAGAACTTACCAAACCTGCTATTTTCTTTATGACTAAAGCCGGGCTAGAGTTTAAGCCTCTGACAAGAGCAGAGCTAAGTTGCTTCAGCATAAAAACCTTCTTATCCCTCTCAGTGTCCACAATAATTATGTCAGCCTTAAGCCCATCTGCTTCAAGAGTTTGAAGATCATCTAAGGATGGTATTGTTGGAAAAGTCTCCTTCAGCTTTTTATCCTGTATGTATGAATAAACCACAGCCAACGACAACCATAAGAAAAAGTCAATTCCATAAAAATATATACAAATCACTTTTTACTAAATCATTGTTTTAGTCAAACTGTAAAGGCAACTGCCAAAACATTATGAAGTAAAATTATACAATGTTTTTTCTTGATTTCTAATATGTAGAAACTTGCTTTCCATTGAATAAAGGCATTGTTCAAGAGAAGTTCTTCGCATGATTACACAATATTCTAGAATACTCCCTCCGTCCACATTTAGTTGTCGTTTTAGGTGTGGGTACGGGGATTAAGGATGGTGGAAAAGGTGAGATGTGCTGAAAACGAGGAGAAGAGAGATAGAGATAGGGGTGTATTGGAAATAAAGAAAGGTGTATTGGGAAGCGAGAATGACAAGTAAAAAGGAAAAACTTATGAACTCTAGGATGACAAATAATTGAGGACGGAGAGAGTAGTTTTTTAAAAAAGGTCTCCAGAAGAAGAAAGATAAAATATAGGGAGTAACCTCACCGGAATGATTGAATAGAAACCATTGGGGATCAACCCTGAATAGGTCCCTGTTGACCACAGTGACTGAGAAGCCTTCCAGGATGAGGGCCTTACAGCACCCAAAACTTCATGTTTCCTTGATATCGAAACAGACTCAACTTTTTCCAAAAATTCTGGTGACCACCAGCTAGGTTCACATGAGCTAGCTTCAGATTGCCCAGAACTAGTTGGTGTTTCATCCATTTCACAGGCATTTAAGTTCCTCAATCCCAACTTATACACACCACCTTTAGCATGCTAACAGAGCATATGACAACAATTTTGGGTTCAACATAGCCGCAATCAACTTAATTCATACCTGCGCAAAAGGAAGATGTTAATATAAGTCTCAGAAAAACAAACTCTGAAAGACTTTTCCGAACTTCTAAGGAGATTTTGTACCTTCAAATCTTTTGTAACTCAATTTTTGCGTAGACAAACTTCTATCTTCTTTATAGTTTTAATAGATTTCAGATTTATCAGCCATTGCACAACAAAGATTAAGTCATTTAATCTATAGATGATGTTCTCTATTGACAGCAGAAAATTATAAAAGCATTCACTACAAAAGATAATGATGAAAGAGACTAGTCTGTTTCAAAGTTTACAAGATACTTGATAGTAACATTTAACTGAAAAGCAACAGAACATGTGAACTGCATGAGCATTCCTGGGAGAGTGACTTGTTATTGTTGATTAGAGTTCAATGGTGGTAAAAAAAAACTGATAAGAAGGGCTGGCAAGTACATAAAAGTGGATAGAATCCTTTCTCCATCAGCTGATGTGCATAAAAGATGCACCCCGCTTGAATCATAATCATATGACACTTTGCCATGTGACCTCTTCAGTCTTTAGACTCAGGGCAAAATTCCGGCACAAAAGTATTTTGCAATATTACCGGATTTACCTAAAATTCGTGCCAGTTACTGGTATCATAGCACATTTTGGGAGCGGCGAGGATTGTTCAGATTGCCAAAAAAGCATTGCTATTTTAAGGCATCTTACTGTATACAGGGAGAGCATAATGCCACGCAGTGCACGATCCAGATCCAACCTTATGTTCACCTAATTTCAGCGCCAACAGTAGATCCTCCAGCAAACAAACAGAACCCTCACAGTGGCGCGCACAATAATCCAACATACATTAACTAAGGCACAGCTCCGGCAGCTGTTTCTGGCCGAAATGGGCAGAATCAGCTGTGGATGCACGAGGGCCACGGGTTACCCTGTCGCAAGTTTCGGAAAGCAAACTGCAAAGCACTTCAATTGCGTCGCAACAAGACACATGGTGTCAGCTAATGCCGATCACGCTGGAGAACGATACGATACGAAGAACCTAACAGAACTATGGGTGAATGGACTGGATTAGCACAGCTTAGCGCAGGACGATGATTCACCGGTAACAGAACCGAACAAACGATGGATTCGGATCCGAATTGAGAGCAGCGCAAATTCACAGAAGCCAGAACAGGGCACCTCAACTAGCGAAGCCAGGATCACTTACCAGCAGGCGAGTAAACCAGTCCCACGTGGATCTCACTCCGCTGAGCCGAGGACGGAGCGGCGCGCGACGGAAGCAGCGGGGCAGCCGAGCGGCGGCCGTGCTCAGCGTGGCTTGGAGTCGCGGACGGAAGCGCGCGCTTCCGGAGTCTCGGGAGCCTCTGCGGCGTGCGCGGCGGAGGAGCTGCGGGGACAGGGCTGAGAAAAGCGGACAGCGAAGCGAGAGCGAGCGGACGAGGGAGGGAGGAGGCGCCGAGGCCGGGCGGCTGGGAAGATTACTGCCAGTAAAGTACGGCTCCAGCTGTGGGGCGGGCGTCGGTCCGAACCGCTGCGGCGCCGGGCGGAGTGAGAGGAGCAGCGAGGCGGAGGAACCGTGGCGGGGTGGGGTCGTGTGGGTCTACGCGACTACGCCCTTCTCTGTGAATCCGGTGAAGAATGATACTCCCTCCGGTTTTTTTTTTCAGCGTTGATAACTTTGATCATCTATTTTATTTAAAAATTTTATTTGAATATGTAAAATTTTAAGTTGTAATTCAAAATATTCTAATGATAAATCAAATTATATCAAAATATATAAAATTTATAAAAAAAATTGAATAAAATAAATAGTTAAAATTAAATTTAAAAGTAAAAAAACGAAGGGAGTAATCTTTTTTAAGTGTGGGATTTATTAAAGACGAGCTGAAATATTTCAAAAAAAATAGCTGAATTGAAAAGGATTTTGATTTGAAATTAATAATTTTAGAGCGATTTCTATATGTAAGAATATGTGTGTGGCCTATTCTTGCACTGAAAATTTATAAATCTGTGCATGCTATCATTTTTTTTTCTTTCCACTTCACAGCCCCATATATTTCTATTCTTACATAATATTGTATCATTTTTTAGAACAAGCGATTGTTCTATTCTAGCAAAAAAAAGTCATAAAAATATACAATACAGGTATAACCTTTGAAGTTGGACAATCTTAAATGCATTTTATCCATAATAGTAGTATTAATCAACACTCAATGCGTATACTTTTCTTTTTTTTTCCGATAACAATGCGTGTACTTTTCTAATATTATATAAACATAAATTTAAAATAGAGGACAAACATGAGGGGCATACTGTGGCTCCTCGCAGCTAGTGTCCTTTAGAGCCCTGAGGGCTAAGGCGCTAAAGTTCTACAGTTACAGGTAGAATATAATAATTGGACTAATGTGGGAGCTTATTAAGTTATTGATTATTATTTTCCTTTTAGTTGTCATCTGGATTGAGTATAAGTATAAAAATTAAGAAATATAAAAAAAGTGGGATGTATTAAAAATAAAGAAGAAAGATAAAAATGAGAATGTATAAAGTATTAAAAAGTGTAAGTGATTGATAAATAAGGAAAACTTGTGGTCTCAAGATGATAAGTAATTGGGATGGAGAGAGTAATAATAAAATGCATGGCAATATTTCACTTATAATTCTACAAATTTCACGGGACTCAATTTAGATCCATGTGGTTTAAACATAAGTATTCTATGTTCAAAAAAAGGCATAGAATAAATGTGTGGAGTAAGCTGATCAACCTATCGTTTTCTTTCCTTCATATAGGCCAAACCCTACTATATCAAACACACAAATATCTTTTATCATTTCCTCTCTTGTCGGTTGCCACATGGTCATGTTTACGTGTTCACCCGGCTATAGCGTAGGGTTTGAGTATGGTTTTGACCCAGTGCATGGCAGCCATCATGGCGACTTGTCAAGCGTGCAAATGGTCACCATCCACCACCAGTGAACGGAGTAGTACAAACTTGCTAAGCTATACTCCGTTTAACCATCACAGCAACGACCAACCGAATTCATGTACACACAATCGTGAGTAACAACCATGCAAGTATGTTGGACACAGCAGTTTGTGGTTGCAAAAACTCGCAATATTTTGACTCCACGCGATCCATGATTTCAGTCGCCAGTCTGCCGACGCGTCGCGCACACACATGCCTCTCGGTGCCGGCGCGGGGCGCGTCAACTTCTTGGCAGCGGCGTGGTGACGGATGACGATGGGGCAGAAAGCAAAGCGCGCGGCGAGCACGGACGACGGGGACGTCTGGTCTGACGACCCATGACTTGCGCGCGACGTGGCAGATGAGATGCCTCTCATCTTTTCGAGTTTCATTTCCGAGCGTTCCTCCCATGTGACGATGAGTGATGACCGGTCGCTGCGCCGCAGGCTAGGCTTTCGCTGGCCACCTCTTCATCTCATCTCTGGGTTGGGTTCACGGTTCACCTCGCGTCGCCACCACCGGCCGTCACGTGCGTGCGTCGCGGACGCGGATGTATGGCAGCCGGTCGCTGCGGTGGCGTTCGGTGCGCGGGTCCGAGGCGGAAGGAAGGGAGTCGTGGGAGCGGGTCTTCGGCGGACGGACGCCGTTGCTTCGGGTGGGAGGGGTGGAACTGTCGGTGGGGTGCCGTGAGGTGGAAAGCGCGGACGTCGAGTCACGTGCGCGCGCCGGGTTTCCTTTTCGCCTTTTTTTTTTCCTTTGGGTGATTTAGCAAAAGGAAACCGGAGCGTGGCCGCAGATGGTGTCGAACGATGAACACTGCATGCTTGCGGTGGAGTACTAGAGCGTTGGCAAAATCTCGCAACTTGCAGATCGTTGCTGCTTAGCCGTACGCGGCACATCATTTGCGATCTCCGTTTCCGCATATTTAAACGTACGATATTGCATATAGGAGTGGAGTTTATTTCAACAACATGCACGAACCAAATCGTCATTAAAGTATCGATCGCCAGAACGTAACAGGCAAAACATCGATCGGTGCCGCGCGTCTCGGGCAGAGTCTGCCTCCCTCCAAGCTGGCAACGTGATCAAGCAAACTGTCCGGGGCATTTCCCCTATCCCGGCTCGACACGCTGGCGCGTGCCAAGCGACAACTTGCTGCCACCGTCGTGTGTCCCGCCCGCTGGCGCTGAGGGCTTGGCCACGCGCGACGAAGCATGCAGCTGGTGACAGGCGACAGCAGCAACAAAGGCGACGTCGTCTCGATCGGCGCGATGAGAGATCTCTCCTGTCTGTGCGCGCACGCGCTAACGTACGACGCGCGGTACAAACCTCGTCACCCTGTACCCACGACACCGCGAGATAGACGGGACGGGACGGATAAATAATTTTTTTTTAAAAAAATAAGTCTTATATATAAATTTATATATCATTTATTCAGATTCACGTGTTATTTAGTCTGCTCACAACCATTCACCGACGGAACGGCCGAGGACCGCCGGAGCCTCGTGTCCCTCGCGGGGAGGGGCCAGTGGTGTTGCGGATGCTCGGCCGCGGCGCGCTGGTTGGCGACGGCGGCCCGGGTGCTTTTGGTTTGGCGCGCGCGGAGGCCGGAGGAACGCACAAAACAAAAAACAGAGCATCCGTCGGAACGGACGTCGCCCGCGCAGTCCCTGCTCCCAGGCCCCATCTACAGTGACACCCCCCTGCAATTCCACGTCGCGCGCGGGGCCGTTGACACTGGGGAATCGACGGCGGGGACGTGCGTCCGTCCGGACGGACGACGTGCCTAAATTCGCTTATCCGGAGGAACGGAGGATACAGAGGTGCCAGCGTTTGCGCACTGGCACGGCGCGATCCCTGTGATTTTGTCGGGAGCACGGGGAATCGAATGCGGTTGATGGGACGATTTGGGTTTTGGGATTGCCGCGCCTCGTGCGCGTGTCCGGGCTGACGGACAGGTGTTGTTGCAGAATTCGAATATCAGCAGCAGCGAGCCGGGAAGGAATCTGGCTGAAAGTGGACCAAGACCAACGCTGTTCTTGGTTGGGCTCCTCAGACCTCATCGATCTTTTGGTCATGTTGTCCTCTCCTTGTTTGTGACTTGCGGCCCAATACGGTCGACATTTACTGGGCTGTTCTTGCCTTGGACTTGCAGTCAAGTACTCGTACCCTAAGAAGAGCAGTTCCAATGGTGGTTTTTATCTTCATTAAAGTAAAATGCTGACATGGTACCTTAATTAATGAGAAAAGAAAAGAAAACTAGAGGAAACTATTTTTTAATAGAGAAACTATGTATACTCTTTCCTCAAAGCAGAAAAAAATCATGAATATAGCATTGAGAAGAAACCACCAATTTCTATTTGACAAGGCTCGCATGCATATACTTGTTTCTAAACAAGAAAAGATGATATCTAGAATAAAAAAAATATTAGAAGAGAACTGTGTATAATTTTAAGCATCGGAACTGCCCAGCCTCCGGTTAGAGAACATGGTGCTAGAATCACGCCCAGGGTCGAGATAGATCGAGTTTATTTCGCACGTGGCACCAATATATAATCTTCGAGGTCAACGCGAACGCAAGGTCATTAACTCGCCATCACAAGGGGGTTGTGCGTCTGCCATGACGCAATGGGCCTCAAGGCCATAGGCCAGGTACGCTGCACAATCCCCCGCATGGCCGTGATCCGCTCCGTGCTGATCCATGGGATGATCGACCCCTCTACAACTGCTTTTCGTCGACGGTCTGGAACCGAGGCTTCAAGGAACCACCTGTGCACTGTAATAACCGATTTCTGTGTCACACATCATAAGGGATCTTTGATCCTTCCACGGTCGTTTTTCGCTGGGTCCAAGTCGCCGCCGCGCGTCGCAGTCGTGATGACCGAGCATGTGACCACGATCCGAGCTTGATCTTACAGCGGTTAGCCTCTTGGCCAAGGCAACCCAGCAGCTGCCGCAGCTCCTTGGCTACCCCTCTACAACTGCTTTTCGTCGACGGTCTGGAACCGAGGCTTCAAGGAACCTCCTGTGCACTGTAATAACCGGTTTCTGTGTCACCTATCATAAGGGATCTTTGATCCTTCCACGGTCGGTTTTCGCTGGGTCCAAGTCGCCGCCGCGCGTCGCAGTCGTGATGACCCAGCATGTGACCACGATCCGAGCTTCATCTTACAGCAGTTAGCCTCTTGGCCAAGGCAACCCAGCAGCTGCTGCAGCTCCTTGGCCATCAATTGATCCGCGCGCTCCGGCCCCGTTCGATCAGCCCCTGCTCCAAGTCTCCGGTGGCAATCGCGCGCGTATATAAAGAGCGCGGTCCCAGCTCAGTAAGCGGACACTAAGTCCAACTCACCGGAGGCCACGACGAAGCCAAGCTACTAGCTGATCGAGTGCGCGAGCCATGCTTGGGAGGACGACGAGAGGAGGCACGTCGTCGGCGAGGGCCAGCGCGGAAGGCGCCGGCGGCGTCGCTAACGTCAGCGCAGGAGGCAGGACCACCATGGTCACAGACGGCCGGGGACAGGAGGCCACCGTCTCCCAGCTCGTCGCACAGCTAGGTACGTGTACCGTCGGTTCCTAACAGGACCAGGAATCGCGAGAAATGCCGCCGATGATGAGAAGAGTCGATCGAAGGTTGATTGTTGATTTCAGTTTGATCACTGTGTTCATCGATCGCAGATGAGGCGGCGCGCCGGAGGCTGGACAGCATGCACCAGAGGCTGAGGCTGCTGGAGCAGCAGATGGAGACGCTGGAGGCCGAGGTCGGCAAGGCTAGCAGCAGCGCGGACACCACCTACGCCTAGCTTAGCAGCTAGGCCGATTGATCCATCTGGAAGAACTGGCCTTTCCTTCTCTTGATATTTAGTACTCCAGTACGGAGTAGTAGTACCGATGAGGAGATGATGACCAGCGTCATCATGATTATGATGATGTTCCCACGGACCGCTTAGCTGTATGCGCATCCATTGCAGTAGCCGTGTAGACTGTAGTAGGCTCGTACATGCCGATTAGCTGAGGATGATGATGTGTGGTGTCGTTCATCAATCTTTTGCCCCATTTTGTGTTGACACTTACCTAGATCTGGGCGAGGCGGGTTTAATCTCAGGGGATCCGGGAAAGTATGTCATTTTTGTCTCTTCCATGGAAGATTGGTTCCGTTCCAAGCATGCATACTGGACTTCTGACTTCCAGAACAAGGAGACAAATTGACTTGACGAGGAATAATCAGAGTTCAGACAGCACCTGAAACGGACAGGGAGAAACGATCACGAGAAGAGCAGCAGTATTCCACGACGTAAAACGAGATCCTTACCTTGAAACACATACAGAAAAAGAGAGACGATGTTGCTTATTAAGAAGGAAAAATGTATCGCTTCACAGTGAACTTATGTACATATGACCAGCTTTTGGTTCAGTTCTGAGCAGAAGTTCACAACACAATTTCCTTCTTGGAACAACATCCCTTCAATTAGACAAAGATCATGATACAAATAGTACATTCAAACTAAAAGGGAACACAATACAATCCCACAACACAAAACAGCAAAGGAACAATCCACTAGGATCACCATATAGCAACATTACGGGCGTCTAACAGTACTGCTATTCACAAGCAAGCTTGGTAGCGAAGCTGCTGAGGCTGATGGCAAAGGCTTGAAATGCTGAGAGGGGTTGCCGGTAGTCCATGGTGAAAATGTCGTCATCTACCTTTCCAAACTGAAGTAGAACCGTTTCCTCATCCACAGTGCCGACAGGGTCACTTGGGTCAGCGGACGCCACAAGTTGAAAGTTCTTGACAGATGCAACTGTTACCCGCCCATGAAAGTTTAAGCACCAGCATTGCAAGTGCTCATGCCAGCGGGGCGCTTTATTTCTTAGGGTAGTAGGTCCCATGGGCCTCCTGAATTTTGTTTTGAGTGCGTTCTCCCAGCTCTCCTGGGTTGAAGGGCACTCAAGAGAGCAATACATTCTCCTCGGTCCTCTAGACTTGAGCAGGTTGTATTTGTACGAAACCTGTCCAACTTCATAGTTGGCTGATGACACTTGTGGACTAATTCTTCTGCTTCCAAAACGCCAACTAGATCGACTACTTGATGCCTTAGCGCCATCATATGGTGGCTTGCTATCATATATTTTGAAGTTTGCTCCCCAGAAATCAGATCTACACACCATACAGAAGTAAATGATACATTAAGTGAAAAGGAGCTTCCAATACAAGTATTAAAATATAACGGGAATACATTATATCAGCTCTCAATGCTGTCTGCACAAAGCAATCAAAGAAAGGAGAGGTGTCATACAATCTAACCTAAGACTGGAGTAGACTTTCAAGATTTAACAAAAAGTTGATCAAAAAAGTAAGGCAATGCGTAATTCATGTCACATCGACCAACCAATTTGTTAGCATAATAGTTCAATTATGAGCACAAAACATTCAGGCGAACTTTGTGAAACCTTACCTCAGTTTTCCCATGTATGCATTACTCCCTTGTGACAGGTCCTCAGCATCAAGGGATATAATGTACTCAGTATGAGAACCACGCCTAAATCTTCTAGCAGCCATGAGAAACTTCCCTTTATCCATAGGCACTGTCAAATGCAAATAATATGTATTAAACATAAAAAACATTTAATCTAGGTTACAATGCTGTCAGATGCCAATAATATTAAACATCAAACACATTTGAATTTGATGCTTGAAAAGGGTAATAAAAATATATCGTCTAAAACATGATGGATCGTCTACAGAAACAAAAAAAGATCTGCATTTAGGAGTACCATACACAGTTTGGAATGATTGTGTACTTCAAAAACCTCTACAAGAAAAAATACATGTGGTGCATGTTAACATCTGTGTAAAGTCACCTTTTCTTGTATGAGCGCACACACCTAGTAAAGCATGGCTTATTTAAGATAAGAAAATAAGTTCTGCTTTGTTAAAATGCAGTTCAAATGATGCTCATGTATGCAAGAAGAAGAAGAAGAAGAAGAAGAAGAAGAAGAGATACTTACAATTTGTGAAGCCAAGGTACAGGTAGAATGTAGAGTTCTTCTTGTTCCGCATGATAAAGCACTGCATTGGAGACTCTCTTGGCCCTGGCTGTGGTTTGATAAAATGGAGCAATATTTTAGCACATTGGTCTTACATATGAAAGACCATGCCTCTGAAATTGCAGGTAAGCTCTTTAAACTAATTTCCTAAGTATCCAAATGCTCCCTCCTGTACGTATCAAAATAGCTGAATACAACACACACATTTATAAGAAGAAAAAAAGGGCCCTCAGCCCTTCTGCCCTTGTCTGAAGACTACCCTCTAAGTGCTTTCCGCTAGAGAGAATGCCCATACTGATCTGAGAAAAGGCCATGAACCCCACTTTGCAGCAAGTGGAGGGGCTAGCGTTTGAAGCCTGGTCGATAACTTCCAGCCGAAGGTTCTACTAGCATGCTGCTAACACATAAGTTCATTTCTCCTGGTTGAACCCTAATTAACCATCTCGCTGCCCTAGGCACAATAAAATAAACTTAGCATATGCATAACAGTACTACCCTCAACCCCCTAAGAAACA
The DNA here is from genome assembly GCA_001602315.1 of Zoysia pacifica. Taxonomy (NCBI): domain Eukaryota; kingdom Viridiplantae; phylum Streptophyta; class Magnoliopsida; order Poales; family Poaceae; genus Zoysia; species Zoysia pacifica. Next base: position 63,940 of record BCLH01001235.1, read on the forward strand.
CAACACTTTGAAGGACAAAAAATCCGACAGACATTTCTGGTTGTGAATACTTTCTGATAAAAAAAAGACTACAACGAGACCATCTGATAAACAAACTGAACAAAATTTAGTCACCTCAAAAATAGCCACATACGAGTACTAAACTTTGTCATATTCACAAAATCTTTTGCAAAACAGTAGCAAAAATAATCCAGGTTTTAAAAATCAGGACAAATGAACTAATTCCCATGAAAAATAGAAGTTGTATTACTTGCATATTCATTTCTCCAGTTTTCCTTTCCCAAGTTGCCAGCAATTGTGAAGGAACATTGTGGCAAGCTCTGGCGCTCACCATACCTTGATCTGGTTGCCAAAATCCTCATATTTTACTTTTCCAGACATGAATAAACCAGCAAACAATAACATTTTCCGGTGAAGCTGCTGTAGGTGCATGATTCGTTATATAAGGTTTGCTCTGGATGGTGTTGTTAATGATGCTATGGGAAAGGCTACTCTTAGCGGTTTTTTAACTGTCGCCTGCAATGTGCTAACTTTTAACACACCTCAATTTTTTTTCTGTCCTCCGCCATTAGTTGCCAGGGTAAGCAATTACACGATCTCTGCGTCTTATAGCCATAACTGATCACATCAAAAGCGTGCCAATGTAAATTCTTCACTGAAACCTCACAGAACTATCCTAATTCGATACGCCAATCCCCTGGTCTCAGCACAGCCTAATCACAAATCCCTCAAAATCGTCGGCATAACGCACAGAGCCACACCACCAAGCATCAAATCAGCAGCTGAGACACCCTATCGACCGATGCGCGCTAGAGACTAGTCTCGCCTCCTAGCTCGAACAGTGGCGCCCGTCCTCACCTGCTTGAGCGAGGAGGGGAAGGTGATCTTCCCCGACTGCGCCGGCGGGCGCACGACTGCGACGGCGGCGTCGCGCCACCGGCGGCACACGCAGGCACAGGAGACGACGTCCTTCCGCGCCGGCCACCGCTCGCAGCCGGACGCCTCCACGCGCCGCACCACCTCCGAGAGCAGCTCCGGCAGCAGCCTCGCCCATCTCTCTTCCTGATCCTCCGGATGCTTCCCGTCCACTTCCACCTCCATCACCGCCTCAGCCGCCCCCGCCTGACGAGGCATCTCCCCCACCACTGTACTGCGCGGGCCTCACCCTTTATTTTTATTTCTCCGCAGTACTCAAAACCGTGTTCAGTTTAGGGAGAAATGGTCTGGTTGACACGCTGGAGGAGTGGGATTTTTTTTTTTTTAACAACGGAACTTTACTATAGCGTTTGGTAACTTGGAAATGAATGAGATTAAGAAATAGAACAGGAAATTTAACTTTTCATTCATCAACGTATTAAATTTCAACCATTTATTTATTTTTCAATTCTAATTTCACTTCACATTTCTCCATTCTCAAACTTCCCCTATGAGTTCAGTTCAGACAAATGCGGAGACGGCTCATGTCAAGAGTCAGACCTGACCTCATTCATCCTATACAATACTTAGTAGTATAAGGTAATCAGCCATTTTGTACAAGTTTTTAAACTTGCCGAACAACACAATAATCAAAAGTATAATTCATGATAGTTTTAATTTGCAATAACGGACCTCATCCATATTACGATCCAGCTCAATTAATATGGACGAGCTATTATTTCAAAAAAGTATCTTTTTCGAAATAACTTTCCTTTAACAATTCATATATAGCTCCTGTCTACTGTACACTATTTTCTTTATTTGGTTCAAATATATGCATCTTGTTGTTTTAGAAGGTTAGTAGTCAATTGCCGATTAGGTGGGCGATCTGACATCGATTGCTCACTGGTATGACCAGTATCCACCAACCGCATATACCTCCTGTGCTATGCGATTTTTTGCATAGGCTAGGACATTTTTTTCCATCATCGAAAATATGCAGCATTTGCTATACTTTTTTCACAATTAGGGTTTTGATGTTTGAATACTTGTTTATACTTCAACGAATAATGGATACTTGGAGGGGGCTAATTAATCGCCCTTTTTCTCCATGCCAAAGGTCTGATCACGAGTTCGGCTCCCCCAAGTTATGATCAATTTTACCTCCCACAAAATATAGTGCTTGTAGTATTAAACTAAATTTAAATCAAATTAATTTTACTTCATTATTGAGAAATAGAATCATTTCTGAGAGAAAATAAATCCAATTAGATTTTGCTAAGTTCTAAATCACTTTTTTAGACACTGGATATTGATCCAATCATTTAGATTTTTCTTTTTTATGCTAAAAAATGATTCTGTTATGTAACAAAAATGTTTCATCTTTTATAAATATTTGGTCCTGCTATAAATGAACAATGGTCTAAATGCGCGATTGTTTTGTTTGGTATGTGTGATCAATAAATATGTAAATTTTATTAATCTAAAAGCTTATCTTTTGATTCTTATTTGCAAATTGTTCCAACTTTATAAGAGAAATGTTTCATAAGTATATTTTAAAAACTCCCTCCGTTTTTAAACTGATGTCGCTATTGACTTTTATAATCAACTTTGACTATTCGTTTTATTTAAAAAATTTGCTCGAATGCGTAAAATTTTAAGTTGTGATTCAAATAACTCTAGTGATAAATCGAATTATATCAATATATATGAAATTTATTAAAAAATTTTGAATAAGATGAATTGTTAAAGTTGAATTTAAAAGTGATATCAGAACGGAGGGAGTATAACTTAGATAATAACTCAGAAAAACATAAAATCGAAGTTACTCTTTTATTAACGAATGAGAGACCAAGCTAAGCCCATGCTTCTCCCTTCCGCGGCCCACTTGGCCCATCACTAAAATATCTTCCAATCCAGTAGAGCAGAGGCGCAACCAGATAGAGCTATACAGGTACAAACGTTTCTTCCAATCGCTCGAGGTTGAGTTCTGCTTCATCGTTTTCACTTCTGAAGTTTCGCGTTACCAATAGTTTCGGCAGACAATGCAGTAGAGGGTGCAACTCAGGCCGGGGGTAATGGCGGCGACATCGAATGCGACCATGGGGATGCTCAATTTGGGCGGCTGCGGAACTTTCATTCCCACCTCGTAGCCTGGTTCGAGCTCAATCGGAGGGCTCTTGGCCCCTCGGAGGAGCTTCTCGGTGTTGCTGGTGCAATGGGGATCGGCGAGGAAGAGAGGTCGAGTTCTTGATTTAAAAAGTGTCGGTGTTGTGGCTACTGGCAAGGTTGGCTCTGGATCGTCGCAGCTGCAGCACATCGAGAAGGAGCTGATGCTCAGCCCGACCCTCACTGACTATGTGAAGATCATGGAGTCGGTGAAATTAGACAGGAATCAGAATTTACAGGGTGTCTTTTCGGATGGCCAAAGCTCCAAAAATATTCTGAGTAGCTGTGCAACATTCCTTTCTGGTGCTACCATTTTAGAAAGGGCACCTTGGCTATATAAGGCTGTTTAGCACAGCTGAAACTTGTAAACAATTTAGCTTATTTCTGACGGCCTCAGAGAAACGGCGGCTTAAAAAAAAACACAAAAATAAGCAATCTGTTTGGCAGTCCGCTTCTTCAACACGGATTAGGGCATGCGGCGTGGGAGCTTCGAGCTATGGCTCAACGGACGGCGCTGACCGAGCGGGGCATGAGCGGCGGCGGGGCTCGAGCAAAGGTGGGCGCGGCCCGACCGGCGGCGGCGCGGGGCATGAGCAGCGTCGAGGCTCCAGCAAAGGCGGACGCGGCTCGACCGGCGGCGACGTTGACCGGTGATGGCGTGGGCCATGAGCGGCGGCGGGTCTCGACCAAAGGCGGCGCGGACCGGTGATGGCGCGGGCCACGATCGATGGCAGGGCTCGACCAAAGGCGGCGCGCGACGCGACCTCCGTCTCCATCCTCTCCGGTGACGCAACCATCCTCCCCCGACGGCGACGCCAGCTCCGTCTCCCCCCGACAGCGACGCGCCGGGCTCCGCCTCCCTCCCTTCCGGCGGGCTTCACCTCCTCCTCCCACGCGAGCTTCTTGATTAAATACGCCGGAGCAGAGCGCCGAAGAGGCTGGAGCACAGGCGGGCACAACGCTGGAGCAGGAGCAGAGGCTCATGACGAGCATGGCGGCGCGGCAGGGGACCGGAGGCCAGCGACCGGCGAGGAGGCATCGCGGGAGCGAAGGCGAGGGAGCCGAGAAGCGGCCAAAATCCCGCGTCTGCGTTTCGCTGGTTTCACGTGTCGTCGGGGAAGCGCTTGTCCTGTCCGAGGCGGAAGAAGCGAGGCGTTTGGCAAAGCTGCAGCTTTATTTTGTGAAAAAGCGGCACCAGAAGCAGTGCCAAACAGGCCCATATATTGCTATATATAATTCATTCATAACCACTAGAATTTCTTTTATTTTTAGCAAATTATGATTCAAAGTTTGGTTATCAATAGAAACCATCATTTGCATACTATACAACATTTTGTGAACAGTAAATATTAATTATTATTCCAGACACTTGGTGGCTTAAGTTGTAGAGCTTGTTGGTTAGGTATTATTGGGTTGTGTGATTGGTTATCCGTGATGCATCGTGATTGTCACCCTAACTTCACCGTTCGTGTTCCATCAATTTCTCATCATGTTAGCATTTGGGTTACTTATCTTAGTTTTAAAAGAAAATTTTTTACTTGGTTCTAAAATAATGACCACTTTCTTTTTTAATGAATTTCTTTTTAGACTGAATTCGATTTTCGCTTTTTTTTTACCCTTCCGTTAGTTTAAAGCATTAACTGTGTTAAGTATGATGTAAAATGATCATTTTATCTCTCATATAAAATATATTAATATAATTTTTTGTTTGCAGTGTATTAATCTCAGCATACACTATTTTGAACATAATTCTGTTGTCTATAGAGTTTATACTTTTTAGTTTAAAAATAGTGTACACTTAGATTAATATATATGAAAACGAAAATTATATTAATTTATTTTAGATGAGAGGTAAAATGGTCATTATATGTCATATTTAACACGGTTAGTGCTCTAAACTAACAAAAAAGCAAAAAAAACGAAAATCGAATTTGGTCTTTAAAAAGAAATTCAAAACAAAAAAGATCAAGAAAGAAAATGATCATTATTTTAAGGGCCAAATAAGAAATTTCCTCTAATTTTAATTGATCTTTGCAGCACTGTCAACGGGCATGAGTTGGTGAGCTGTGTGGTTGTCGTCGTAGTCACTACAAGTAACCAAATGGCATATGAGAGTTTCTTAGTTCGAGTGGTAATGCAACGATTTTATTTACAGCCAAACTAGTTAGTATTTTGTTTGCGCATAACTGCATAAAGAGCCAAGACATGTGACATGTCTAGATACATCCTCTGTAGAGAGTTTTCAACTTTTCATGTCCACTGAAAAGAAACGTATGGTTGATCAATAAGGACAACATAAGCAGAGTTGTAAACTACGCTCAGCATATTATATACAAGTATTTTTTTTATGGATGTATAAGAATATAAAGTAGCATAATGGACCAAAAGAAAAGTAGCATATTGAATTATTTATCTCTATTAAATTTTTAATAAATGGAAAAGAAAATAAAATAAAACTATTTTTACTGGTGTTGCGGAAGAGAACCGAAGCTGTTGCAGCCTTGCAGGTGTGCTGAAATGAGACAAGCTGGCAGTCTGGAGAGATGGCGGGCACGACGGTTGGCGGCAATCCGACGAGGGGCGAGGTTCCCAAGAGAGAGGAAGACTGTTGAAACAATAAATGAACAAAAAAAGAAATTCTTTTTTTAGAAAAAAGACAGCTAGGCTAGGGCGATGCATCGTCAATTAGCTCGGGAGAAATTTTTTTTAGAAATTCCCTCTCGTTTCCGCGTCCCACCTGCCCCCACACGGGCCCCACCGCACGTCGCCCGGCTTCGCTCAACAGCGAGGGCGCCTGTCCCGGGGAAGGCCTCCGCTCGCCGCCGGCGGCAATCCTCGCCGCCTCGGATCGCGCGAGGGAGGGGAGCGGCCACCCCGGGCCGCGGCGCCGACCACCGGTAAGGGACCATCGCTCTTTTCGTCTCCTCTGCCTCCGCGCGTGGGCATTCTCTGCCTGCCATCGACAGTTTCCGTCGGCTCGTCCCCGAAATTTCTGCCTGCGTTGTGCGAAGCTTTTATTTAGGTGGAAATTTTATGTTTTCCGATGTAGTTGCAGCAAGCTCGAAACCCTTGACCTGGTTTAGAAGAGGGAAAAGAAACCAATTTCCGCCACCTACAATCGCAGCGTTTGGTGTCGTTGAGATGTCTGTCCCAGTCGCATTTGGCGCCCGGAGGAGCTATACAATGTCAATGCGGATTGCGCGCCATTTTTTTTATTGCCATTTGTGATGATGAGCACGACGAATTTTTAAGTGGTGGGGTGGGGGCCGTCGAACCCGTCGCCGGCGGTGACGAGGCCGCGCGCGGACGGACGGACTGGAGCTGCAGGCAGGCAGGCAGGCAGAGTGGTTGTCCTGGCCCCCGTGACAACAACCGTCCTCGCATGTTTGTTACGAACCCAATTGTTTAAGCTTGGACCTGGAACCATGGCGTGGAATTGTCATACAGGTGGCGGTGGAACAATTCCATTCCAGTTATTGCTTTAAACAACGCGCCGTGAAATCTTCTTTGAAAGTTTTTTTTTTCTTCTCGTTCTTCTTCTTCTTGCGTCGTGCCTGCCTGCCTGCCTGCCGTTCTTGGTTTCTTCTCCAACTGCTGTCTCGTTCCTCCACGAACGGACGGCCGCTGGTTTCGTCTCGTCTCGTCTGTCTTCGCCTTTCTGTTCTCCGTTCCTCGTGTAAGCCTTCTCCTCGAATCCTCTTTTCAGTTTCTCGATTGGAATCGCGTGCGGTGAGAGCAAAATCGCCAGGAAAAAAGAGGCGCTAAAGCTGTTTCCCTTGCTTTATGGTGGTGCAAGCTTCTTCTGCTCCCGCTGGCCTTTTCCTGGCGCCGCTGAGCTGTTCCATGCCTTCTTTTTTCTTGCATGCAGGCGCGCAGCGGGCGTGAGACTGCCGTGCCAGGGAAGAGCTCGCATCGTCGCAGCAGCAGCAGGCGCAATGGCTGCCCCTCGCCTCTGACGGCCATGCCTCCGAGGCTGCTCAAGAGGCTCGCGAAGAGGATCACGTGACGGCGCCTCGCCGTCGTCTTGTCGAGCGCCAGCGGAGAATGCGGAGGATGATGTATGGCTTCGTTTCGTCGTTGGTAGCGCTCGTCGCTCTGGCGCTTCACCTCGCCGTGTATGGCTGCTCGGCAGTCAACCTCGAAGGTGCGTGCGTATCGGCGGCGAGCCACCGGCGTTCAACTTTTGGCCGTCGGGCGTGTACGCTGACTCGGTCCGCGTTTCGTGTGGCATGTGCAGGGTCCGCGCTGCTCACGTTCCAGTCAAGGGTGGAGGAGGACCCGCGTGGCGCCATGGCTGGCTGGAACCCCCGCGACGGCGATCCCTGCAGCTGGAACGGCGTCAGATGCGTGGATGGCAGGGTCGTGACGCTGTGAGTTGCTTTCTCTACTTCTCATGTTCTGATGTGCAGTGGTTCAAATTCAGTTCATCTTCGCACCATGGATCATCCTTTGGCAGCAATATGAACGTCTCATCCACTGTTTGAATAGTCATCCATTTTGCTGTATCTTCATTGTCGCGTCGCAGTATGGGCTTAACGATAAGTCAATCTTGCATCGGCTCCTGTGCTTAATGTTCTTAAACTTTTCTCCCTTTGAAGTTATTGTGGTTTGACTTTTGAATGCGTGATCCATTAATGTATGTGTTCTTCTGTGGAGTTTATTCTAGCACAAGCAATCCTCCATTCAGCATTTCTACTATCTAAAATGTAGTGCAATAGACCTTTCAATTTGATAGTACTTATTTTAAATTAGTTGTTAACTTTGTGGTGTATACATCCACTCAATAATTCGTTTTTGTTACATACTGACATACTGTATCTGCTTGACCTTAGAATTCAGTTGCTTACTTTGAGCACTATAC
>BCLH01001235.1:81355-94407 GCA_001602315.1 Zoysia pacifica
TTCTCAGTGAGATCGAGCTCAAGACCAAGTGCCTTGGTGTATGTCCCTACTCCATCAGCAAGGAACTTCACATGCTTGTTCTCAGGGTATGTCTTTGCCCATGCCTTCATGACAAAGGGGTCGTTAACTGCAAATCACAACATAGGGAATTAAGTTTGTCTTTGCTATGTTTCTGCAAATTGACCGCAAATTGATCCACCGATAATACTAATAAGCTACACGAATATGTTAATTGCAAATCGCAAAAAAAAAAAAGCAAATAAATTACACAGTAGCTTAAAAATAATATAGCAAAACACAACAAATTGGCTATGGGGTTTGGATTGAAAGGACAAGGAATGCCGAAACCTACCACTGATAAGCAGGATCTCATCTACTCCCTTGGCTTTGAGCTGTTCAGCCTGAGTTATGAAGCCTGGCACATGCTGGTTGCTATAGAGATGAAAGAAATACACAGAGCAGACACAATATGAGTGCTACAGCTTTTCACAGAAGGATGAAAGATAAAATAACAACTGTTATCATTCTGGAGATATGAGGCGTTCTGTTTCTCCTTTCTATGAAGGAGCAAAAAGAGTTGCAACAAAGGGTCATGGGGAAGAAGCCCTTTGACACTTTGACACTTAGCATGTTTCAGAATCTCCCACTGATAAGAAGTAAGTAATTCTGTGATTCTGTCCATTCCAAGTCAAATTCAGATAAAAGTCTAAACGCTGCACTTAGCTCTTTAAAAAGGCTCCAAATGCCAGAATGCTCAAGCAATTTTATAGTTTCTTAAGGACTCTCAATTTTTTTAAAGGTGGAAACCAGGAGTAGTAAATACTAAATATGCTCAGCGGACCAAATGGCCAAAGGATGGAGCCATACACGAGTATCAGTTACTGAATAATACACACTCAGTGTCAGGATGACGAACCATTGCAACATACGTGAGGATGACCAAGAAAATCATCACACAACATCCCAAAACCATGAATCGGTGTGGAAATAAACCTTTTTACCAAAACTAAATATAGCGAAATTGCTCCCTGATTTCCATCAGGGCCAGAGCTGCTACTTCGCCTCCAGCCAACACTACAGCATGACTGACTACAAGTCTAGACTATTACTCGGTTGGGAATTCAAATCCACAAATCTCATAGAAAAAAGGAGACATAATAAGCTTTCATTTTTCTCGATCTGTTTGTTGAGCCGGGGTGTTTAAGTCCAACACCTAGGACTCAGTTCAGTCCAATTCCAACACCTGGGACTCAGTTCAGTCCAATTCCAACATCTGGGACTCAGTTCAGTCCAATTCCAACACCTAGGACTCAGTTCAGTCCAATTCCAACACCGTTCCAGAGTAAATCCCGCTCATCCAAACAAGTGCTAAGTAGAATCTAAAAGCACCACTCCCCAAATAGAGGGTCAAACCACCCTGTGCCATTTCCACTAACTAAAACCATATCCACCCTTACCAGAACCCAAAAGGTCTCCAGTAAAGCGGGGCCGAGAGACGGGGGCAGCTATAGACCTGCAGGTGGGGGTGAAGGCGCCGGGGACGCCGAAGAGGATGACCTTCTTGCCGGCGGCGAGGGCGTGGATGGAGACCTGCTGCAGCTGGTCGTTCTCGTCGAACCACCCGAGCTGGCCGTCGGGGAGGCTGTCGCCGACGCTGATCGGAGCCATCTTCCTCGCGGGTGCGGACGGAGAAGGAGATGAGGAGGAGCTGGGGAAGTGCGGGGGAGCTGGCGGAAATGCTGCGGCGAGGAGGGCAGGGGAATAAGCAATGAATGGGACCTCTCCTAGTTATTGTCGCCGTCGGGGTGGGCGGCGTGGCGGCTTCCGATGCGTCGCCCCCGTGTGAACGCTGCGTACGTGGCGAATATGCTACCGTCGCCCCGTTTGATTAAGGGCCAGGTCTTCTCCACAGCTCTCTTCATCAATTTTGAGTGATGCTGTGCCCCTTACCAAATTGCACACCCTCCCTCCTGTTTTAAAGTCGTTTTTGGTTCAGTACAGAAATTAAAAAAAGAAAAAAGGAAGCTATTTTAAAAACGAGGAAGATAGATAAAATGTAAATTATTAGAAAGAGAAAAAATATCTCGAAAAGTTAAAATAATTTGTAATTTAAAAAAACTTAAGAGTTCAAAATAACTTATAATTTAGAATGGATAAAGTACTACTATATTGTGAGAAAGTTTTTTATAAATAAAACCACATCAAAATATAAGAGAAGTAGAGAATCATCAAAATGTAGTTTTATCAGCTCTCTCCATTCATATTGACACCTAATATTATAAATTACTCCAATTTTTTTAAAAAACATATGAAAATGCATTTTACCAGTACGTTTTCAGACAAATCGAAACCAAAACAGAGAAACCATTTTTTTAAAGAAGCTAAAACCTAAACCATTTTGAAAAAAATCGAAAGCCTACCAAATCCGGCCTAAGATACTGCCGGCGGCGTTTGCACAGGGCCTCTAAAAATCGGTCCACATTTTTTGGTACTACTCGTACAAATTTAAACTCCATTTAACAAAGCAAAAGTCGTAGGACGTCTACGTATTTTAAGTTAGCGAGCTGAAATTTCAGGTGGCGTAGAAATTCGACTGCTAGGCCGTGACCGAGTCCGGCCCAGTCCAGATGCCGTCGCAGCCCCGTCCCCAACAAAAGACTTGCGAGTTGGCAGCTGCCAGCGGGTGCTGACACGGTCCAAACGGAGTATGACTGATAGAGGGGGGAAAGGTTTGTAAAATAAACAGCGTCGACAGCAGGATTCGAACCTGCGCAGGCAAAGCCCAACAGATTTCGAGTCTGTCTCCTTAACCACTCGGACATATCGACAGTTTCCTGCATGAACTCGTACTGAGTGTATCTTATGTTTCTATTTTTATGTTGTTTTCTCTACAAAACAAAAACCCTGTAATCGGGTATATGGAAACCGATCTAAGCTCAAATTCTGGACGACTGGTGTTGCGAGAATGCATCAAATCCGACAGGACCAACAGCTTCCCTTGACACCGCAAGAGGCAAACACCCAAAATACATACTGCGATCACGAGTTAAATTGAATCTTGATTGAACATCGACATGAAAAAGGTTGAAAGATAATAAGTAGCTACAATTCCAGAAAACTGTTCTAACATTGTGCATCAGCATACAACTCTTCATGTGTTACTCCTTTCAAGTTTGACCAAGTCTAAATAAACCACTAAACTAAAACTTGATTTACTTTACCCTCAAGATTTGCTAAACCGGTCCACTATTTACCTTTTTATGTCCAGTCCAGTACGTTTAGGTGGCGTAGTCAGTCCAGATAATATTCAACATAGACACATGGGTTTTTCAATGTGGTGCTGCCAGCATTATTGATCTCCAGCCAAGAGTTTACCTAATCGCTCTACTTCTCCCTCCCTCCATGATGACACAGTGATCCTCACAATTATCGCCACGCAAGATCACAGAGCACATAGCTTGAAAGTATTTGTTTAGTACAGTCTTGAGTAACAGGGTAACTTAAATACAACACCAGGCTTTGCCTAAACGAGTTGTCACTGCACGAACACAACAGAATATATTGCGTACAGAGAGAGGCGAAGCGAGAGGACCCAAGCTAACACAGCATTCAGGAGCGGTGAGATCTCTTTCAAAAGAAATAAATTGACAGAAAAAAGTACAACGCCATTGCCCAGAATGATCCAGGACAATTGGGAATCAACCATAGTACATTTATCAACTCCAATCTATGATTTTGATTTAACTTTTGTCAATAGAGTATCTGTTTGCCCTCCAGCAGGTGCTGCAAAGGCATATCACATCTGTTAGGTATGTTTGTATGTATGTATGTATGTAATGAATGGAAGCGATAAAAAGGAAATGTACAAGCCTATATATCTAGCTTGACAAAAAGGGGAAGGAATGAACAGAGGAAAAAATGCAGCAGGGAGAAGGTATTTTCTTTTGTCAGGCTTCTTGCTTTCAACTGTTACTAATATGACATTATTGAAACCAGAGCTTTGCAGAGCAGCTTCGCATGATCCTGGACGCTACCAAGTTCAGGAAGGCATCACTTTCGCATTAGGTGGAGCGAACAAAAATAGGAGCAGCAAGACCAGTTATGTTAAAGGCATAACAGCATCTAGGTTCCTCTTCAGGAACCAGCCACCAGGGTAGTTCAGTCGAGGAAGTTCCAAATAAAAATTCCAGACCAAAATCCGTGTGCAATTGTCTGCAAGGCCTTCCATCTGGCTCTCATCCTCAACAAGCTTCTCGATAAATCTTGACTCCTGCAATACCATAATTAATGTCTCAGCATATAAATGCATTGCTGATGGGCAAGTGTTGCCTAATCTAGTTTTTTTTTTCTCAAAAATGCAGTGATCTTATATTTCATAGATGCATACCATACTAATCTATAAAACAATTGAGCATGTGGCACTTCTACTTTAAAATCATTGCATTGCCATGGTTGCTCTGACATATGGTACAAGTACAATTGTTCCATTTGTTTCTTGATACACCATCATAGTTTTATCCTAAGATCAGTAGGTCACTGAGCCTAGAGAAAAGCTTCATACTACAGTCATACTAATATTATGGCATGATTTGCTGGAGAAGTTACATATGCAGAAACTAAGACGAATAATCAACATTTCAACGCAATAGATGTTTTTCTAACACGAAATAAGTTCCACGGCAAAGTAGTGAAAAATAATAAATCAATGGAAACTGAATTCACCTGCAAGCCACCTCTTCCGCCTGAATGAAGTATAATAGACTCTAAAGTTCGGCTGTTCCATCTCTGGGGGTCCCAAAGTATAGTGCTGTTAAAAGCAAACCCAGAGAAACCAACTGGAAATCGACGAGATACACCCCTTTGTCGATTTGTATGCCATCCAGTGACTTGATTGCCGCTACAAAGGGGCCCTTCTAAAATCACTTTATTCTTGGATCCAACATGTATTGCCACAGGCCATGTACCAAAGCGCCTACATAACATAGCACAAAATCATTAAGAACATTCCAAGCTGTCCCAATGACAGGAAATATGCTTGTAAAAGTTGTTCAGAATATAACGGTCAAATAACATTTCTTTAGAAAATTAAAGAAACTACTGTAGGATATTTTATCTCCTGGTTGCACCTGTGATACCTCATATTCTGGTGTTCTCTATGCCACAGAACTGTGATCTTATAACCACAACTCCTTTACTTACAATTGGTGCATCTTTAAAACTTAACAAAACAAATACTACTAGATAACAAGCACAGTCAATAAGCTGCAAAAAAAAAACAGTAATAGTCAACTTTTCATAAAAGATTCAGTATTCTTGGATGTCACAGCATAGCACCTCCACAATGTAGTAGTTGTCAGGAATCTCAAGGAAAATTATTGCTCTCTGTACTCTAATGCAGTGGTAGTTGCACACCCAATAAAATTTTAAGTAACTAATTGACCATGAGGTTCCTATATTGCATCTACACATCAGAAGGCAGTCACATAAGTGGATATTTTAAAAATATAAGATTCGCAGGACATCTTTCATAAAGAATTAAAGTGGTCATCAATAAGGTAAAGCTTTCATTGTGTCAAAAGAAAATGTGAAAATTATGCTTTAGGGCTTCCTACTGCAGTTAGAAAAAGTCTATGGTTTAGTATGTTCATGTTTGGCAGTCTATAGCTCTAGCAAGCACTGAATCACTCAGGAAACAACTAAAGCTACAAGAAAGAAAGACAAAAGTAGAGGACACAGTGAATAAGAGAAAGTCATGAATAGCTTCATCCAAATCAATAAATTAGCAGAGTTCATTGTACCATTTAAAATACAAATACTACACAGACTTCAGAACCCCCCAAAAAAAGGGTAGTAACATAATCACAGACTATAAACAACACACAAAAAAACTATAATATTGAACATACAAAGATAAGCACAAGCAAGCTAGGAGCCTAAGTAGATATGTAAACAGTGCATATTCATAATACCACAAAAATGCTCATAATAAATTATAAAACCAGACCAAAAGATTGTCACCTGATTTTCCGCATTTCCTCGAATAATTCAACTGAGTATGCTCGCTCCTCATCAGCAAAATGCACAATACCATCCAAACGGTGCTTCTTTATATGAAAAATTGCATTGTTCTTTTGGCAGACAGTAATCTTCCTTGTATTTGTGGTATTCCGATTACAGATAAGATGTCTATACATAACCCCAGAAGACCTCAGGATCTCCGCTGTTTCATGGGACTGATATGGCCACTCCGCTACAATCCACAGAAGTGGCGATGGCACATTTTTCAGAACATGAGCCAGGCGATTCAAATAATATGCCTGATGTGGTCGAACAGAAGTTGCTGTCACAACAATCAGCTGCTTCCTCACAACTATGTCTGACTCATTAACTGGAGGTTCGACATGCGAGGCTTCAATGAAGTCTGCCTCATCATCCAAGATTGCAGGAACAGGAGGGCTCTCATCCACCTGCATCTCTTCCGTTGCTTCAGACTCCACCGCAAATGGCTGCATCTGTGAGTCACCAACTTTTGCTGACTGCCTAGCAATAGCATCCCCATTGAATGGAATCATTTCGTACTCAGAAGCCATCTTCTGAGATATATCGAGAGAGAAGAGCGATGTTAATCCGATGAAAATTCCGACCAAGAAACACGTAAGCAGATGGAACATAACCCTCTTCAAGTTCATCCCCTTGGACCGTGGCCTCTCTAAGGACCGAACGTGCTTGTGGGACGATAAGGTTGCCCACGCAGACTTGAGGCTGTTTGACACCAGGACGGGGTCCAGGGAGGCCACTGACGTCAACAGGCCCCTCATCGCGACATAAGTTTGCGAGTACGCCAGCTTGGGGGATGGTGAGGGATCGAATTCCTCCCAATTCTTAACCGACCCATCCCGCTGCATTGCGCCGGCATTCCTTCGTGCCATTGGAGGAACGCAGCACCGGTGTCGAGCATGTATAGCACCGGAGTCCAGCGGCGCACCTAAAGCGGGGGGAAAATTTACGGAAAATTATCAGACACTAGCTATATCAGCAGGCAGCTCCCGTGAATCCGCAGCAAAATGGACGGATTGAAGCATCAATCCCTGATAGAAAAGATTTTTCATTCCGCAGCAAACAATAATCCATTGAAGAAAGCTAAGCACGGTTTCCTTACCGACAAAAGAAGATGAAATCAATCCAAGCCCAGGCGGATCTCCGGCAGCCTAGTGGAGGAAGACGCCGAGAGATGATGGTGACGACTCAAGGGCGCCTGATCAGGATGACGGGGCGCGTCCGGCCGGCCGGCGCGCAGGGGACTGGGAACACAATCCAGCAAGGGGCGCGTGCGCGTGTCGGATCACCTCCCGAGGCAATTCCCCATGCGTTTGCTCCTCTTGTCCTCACTCCCTGTTCTTGCCTCGGCCTCGGAATTCACCTCGCCAACCGAGAGTTGGTGATCAGGGTAGAGAAAGGAGGACGAGGAAGTAGTAGGAGGATTTGGCGGCGCGGTCGCCGTCGGGAAGGTGAGGGAGACGAGCTTTGGTTGCATTTAACCCCCTGAGATCTCGGCATTTTAGGACAGTAATAATAATTGATATACAGTAGGAGTACGGAGTAGTCATGCTTAGAAGTGCTGGCGTCACGCTTTCAATGCGGCGTGCCAAAGGAAAACACTGGAGTAGTCCTAGGAGTACTTTCATTTTTTTTTAAGGAATAATGTCTTGAAAAGGAAAATAGGGGTACTATGTTAGCATAAATTTCTGTCTCCAGCTTTTAACAGCAGCTTGGAAGTTTTGTTTTATATGTACTCTAAAATATTAGAATTTTATATATGCCGCATTTCTGTGTGATGCCTAAGATGAAGAAATGAAATAGCGTGAGTGGAGCACCAAATCTCTCCGTTGGCAACGTAAGAAAGACATGATCTCATGTCAAACAAAATTGTGAGATCTATTTTTATAGAAGGTCAATTACTTTATTTTGTCATCGAATGATAAATAGTAATGCATTTGGCATGGAATGAAAAATATTTTTCATATGATGTTTTAGAGTTGAAGGGAAACACAATATTTCTCTTAGATAATAAAAAGTTGTGTTTTGTGCTCATTTTATTTACAATTTGGTCTACAAATTTCTGATGAAAGTACTACTATAAAATTAAAATGCGATAAAGGATAGGAGTATATTCAAGTAGTCTTATGTATTGCTATAGATATTATACTAATAAAGCTACAATCATAGTAGTATTTCACACTGCCAATCATTTAAGCCTTTTTCCGTTCACATTCTTTTGCAACATCCAAGCTGTGCATGAGAAGATAGACGGAATCCCTCACCTATAAAGATATCGATACCCATATAAAATACCACCTCGTTGGTGCACCTGAACAAATTGTACAACCACCATCCATCCATATCATGTGGCTGCCGCATCCAATACGGGAATCTTAAAGACAACCCAAATCGGAGGTGTCCCTCTCACTTGACCCCGGAGGCGTTTGCTTTAGGTGCGTTCTAAGAAATAACCGAAAGCCTTGACGGCAAAGTCTTTATTTAATCGCTCGCGAATAACCCTAACCTCGGGGTCCTGCGCGCAAAAAGATCGGGCATTCCCCCGTCAAACCAGGGGTTGCAGCCCGCAGCGACCTGCAGGAGCCAGAAGGCGGGCGCGAGCCACCCGCCGGCGGTTCGCGCCCACGTGGCGTGCATCAGGGCCGACGACGTAGCCGATCGTACGGCGCGGATTTCGCGGGTGGAGAAAGAATCCGGGAGTCGCTGCCACGTGGGCCCCTTGCTGGATGCTGGTTCGTTCGGACGCGTACGAGGCCCATGCGGCCGCCAGCGTGTTTGGGTCGTTCGGATGTGTCCGTCGCTGTAGCTGCAGGGCCTTGTACCCTGTGACGACGTAAACTTGAAAACGGTCGCGGTGGGAGCCGGTCAACAGCAGCATGGACAATTACAAAAAAATAAACATGGGTCTCAACTCTCAACAACAGCATGGACAATTACAAAAAAAAAAATAAACATTGGTCTCAACTCTCAACAACAGCATGGATAAATTAACCAAAAAAAACATGGATCTCACATGGAGACAGACGGCGCAAACAAACACTTAGATCTGCTATAGTTTCGTGACTGCTCTCGAGAGCTTAGCTTCCGTCACCAGGCCAACTTAAAACCTTGCAGAAGAAAATCTCACGGATTTCGTGGGATTCGTGGCCGAAACCTGAGACGACGCCTGCACGGATGCTTCTATGCGAACGCGACGCGGAGCTCGCATGGCATGATTCCTACCCTTCCCTCCCAAGTCCCTCCCAACCTCCAGACGTTGGATGCGCGGAGACAAAAAGTCCAGGAACGAGCGAGACCCGAAACCTGCCTGTTCAAAGTAGTGTGATGGCAAAGCGAAGCCGATTCGGTACTGTGTCCCTGTTGGAGTTTGGTGTTCCCGCAGCTCCTCCACAGTGCGCGCGCGTGAAGAGATCGCGGCGCTGCGAGGTCACTTTTCGGATCTCGGTGCCGATCGAGTACCAATTACCAAACCGAACCCCCACGATGCTTTATCGATCGACAACATGGCGGTGTACTTTTTTTGTGCTCGCGTACCTAACCTAACCTGGTCGCGCTGCAAAGCAACAACAACACCCACGGCTCGACGAACTCAGCCGTGCATTCAGACGTCCTCTGCTGCTGGCGCGCAACATGCGTGTATACCTGGCCAACGGGTCATGCCGGACTGGCACGGCACGGACCCACCCGGCTCGAGCCGATTACCCGAAGGCCTAGCACGGCACGGATAGCTTAGTAGGCTGTGCCGTGCCAACCCGTGGGCCGTCTCCCTCGGCTCAGGCACGACACGACAGCTATTAAACGGGCTGTGTCGGGCTCGGCTCGACGGGCCAATTCGTGCGGGGCCGACACGTGATCTGGTTGCAAACAACATCCACGAAGCACGGGCGGCGACGGCAAGACGAGACGAGTTCGGCAGCGGCGACACAGATCCGAGGCGACGCAGCCCGAAGATGAGAGATCCGGCGACGACGGCGCTATTCTTGGGCAGCACGGGTGGCTGACGGCGGTGCGGTCGTGCGGGGGTGCGACGGTGGATGTCGAGGATGGTGGACGGCAACTGGCGTTGCTTCGAAGTCGTCGAGATTGGAGGCGGGCGATGTGCGGCAGCGAGCGGTCGAGGGTCGGGTCGGGGTCGAGGACTCGGGCGCGGCCGCGCGGCGCGTCAGATGCGAACGAGAGGGAGAGGCTAGGGTTTGGGGTGGGGGACGTGGCGCGGCGCGGCGTCGCTTATATATGGTGCTGGGCCGCTGGCAGGCCAGGCCCCTAAAGGGCCATTTTGGGCCATGGCCCGACGTGCTTATCGCAGTAAACCCAAAGAAAAACAAGTGAGAAAAGAATATAGGCTAGGATGAAGCTCCTTTCTGAATTATACAAAAGGCTAACAATCGAAGTGCTAGCATATCAACTTAGTAGTATTGATAGTGTCTGATTTTCTAGGATCGGGCTCAGACTGGTTTATTTGATCGGATGCCCGTGATTTGGATAACATGTTTTTCGTTGTTTAAAAGTTTCTTATTATTGTTTTTACATATTCTGCACAATATGGCCTTGAAATCACAACATCAATCATGTTTTCTGGTTGTGGCCTAATTTGGAATGTTTTTTTTCCTGTGAAATCAATGTGCAACTCCTATATAAAATTCTGTATTCCAACAGGGCCAATAATTTTGTAAAACTACTTTTTGAATCAAATTTCTGTATGATTTTTGTACTTCTAAAATTGTACAACTATTAATAATACTACGGAGTACTAGTATTTCAAAGGCTGCAGATAGTAAAAGTATTCAGAAGTTTTGTCTCAAACACCAAAATAGTAAAGAAGTGACATACTAGTGCACCTTTTAACAGGGGTGAGACTGAAGCTCCTTTACGACTACGAGTTCTGTTACTAGCGACAGCAATTGCTGATGACGGTGCCTTGGCTCAAGCAGAGGACAAGCTAAGCAGAGGGACAGCCATGGTTGCATCTCCGAGCTGAGCGCCCCAGCCAGCTCCGAGTGCGGAGGAGTACCAGTTGTGGCCGAACCACTGGCCCCGTAGCAGCAGACGGACACGAGTTGACTTGGAGTTTCGCCGGCCCGCTTGGCGCCTGCTGGGCGTCGTCGTGCCCGCAGCACGCTTGCTGCTTGCACGGCATCGTGCCGGGCGCGCGTCTCCAGTCTCCAGCAGGCGGCCAGGCATCGTGCGCCTTTTCGCCGTAGTCTCAGACGCACGCACGTACGGGTGGGGCGCGGCTCGCGATTCTGCTGCCCCCAGTCGGAGAAACAAACAAAGCAGTCGCTCGCGGTAGCGTTTCCGCGTGTCCGGCGCGCATTGGCGGCCCGGCTAGGTGAGGGTGCCAGTGGGCAGGGCAGGGGAGACGGGGGACACGCGCGGGGGTCGGGCAATGGACAAGCGGAAAGCAGCTCATCATGACCCTCCGCCCCTGCCATGCCCGTGCCCGTGGCAGCGTGTCTGCCTGGGCTGGCTTCGTGCACGGCCCCTTGTCCCGGCGCTCTTCTCTCTCGTCGGCATCCGCCTGTCTGTCCTGTCTGTCTGTTCGCAGCACAGTGTATTTGAAAGAGTTTATTTCAATCAATTTATATTATTATTTATGTAATATAAATACAATAAAATTACTGTTTATATAAACCATGAAAACAGACTCTAATTCTCCCTAATTGGACGTCAAGGCATCCATTGTGTGGTGATTAGTAGCGCAGTACTCCTTAGTATGCATGGTGATATTAGTAGCAAGTTGTAGACAGGGTTTTAGAAATCGAACTTAGACTGGCTTTTGACGGTGGTAAAAACCGGCTAGCTTTTAATGAAATCGGTCAGCTAAGCTGATTTTACTAAAGTGCTAAATTCAATTTTTTAACGAAAATCTATTACCTATCTAAACCAAATCGAATTAGTTTCACCGAAAATCACGAAAATAAAACTATTTTGAACTATTTCTAAAACCTGGTTGTACATCCATGGAAAGGCAAGAAGAACAATGTGTCACTTTTCTCCGACAACGGTGAGACTGAAACTTCCAGATGCACTCTAAAAACTTGCAACAAAATGCCGTTAGCGCTCAGCATAATAGGGCGAATGCTTCCCTCGGCGCATCGTGCGTCTGCACCAGTGACTGTCAATCCATAATAAGATAAAAAGTATACGTACTCCTAAAGAGCTTGTCAACTATGCGATGGTTCGATTAATGGGGGACCTGTGCAGTGGCGAACAAAGCAAAGCATCATGCAATATGCAATTAGTCTGGCCTCGGGATTCTCCTACTAGCACTAGCTACACTAGCAGAATCGAACAATAGCCGCCCTTTGTTTCGTGACGGGTACCCGAGAATTATCGGTCCCGATGCTGATCGATAATGGAGCAGAGAGCAGGAATGCACGCGAGCGCTCTCGAGCACTCCCGGCTGGCGGCGAGTAGGCATCATGGCCGGCGAGACGATGCGCCCCTGGGCGCGAGGTGATGATGCGCGCATGGGCTGGGTAGCCGAGACGATTCGACGAGAGGACGACTCCGCAGGCAGCAGCGCCTGGCCTCATTAAACGCGAGGAGGTAGGAGTACGCATCAGCCACAGCATTCCTAGTCCTGCGCTGCCGCCTGCGCGCATGTGGCCGGCAGGCGAGCGCCGTGCACAGGCGTAGTAGTAGTGCTGTTCGAGCGCGGAAGTGGAGATGAACCGGCAACGATGGCAGGAGCAGTGCTTGAGGCGGAGAGCATCCGAGAGGCAGCTGCGGCGGCTGCAGGACCTTGTTGCTGGGATGAACGTGCTGTGCTGACCTTGCTTCTGAAACAGAGCACACGATTCGGTCGCGCAAGAAAAGCCAAACCGGCCCTCTGCTTTTCGCGGATCCTTCGCCGTTCCACTTGAGTTCCTGTGTGCTTGTGGCAGGATAGTTTCTGGCCGGCACGCATCCACTAGAGTGGGGGTCAACTTATCAGTAAGACAGTAACCACGTTTCAAAGAAAAAAAAACTTACCAGTGACCCCCCATCGATTA
>BCLH01001236.1:0-46680 GCA_001602315.1 Zoysia pacifica
GGCCCACCCCACTCAGTCCCGTCCCGCCACCCACGCCCGCTCGCCGCCACGAACCGCTCTGCCCTATGCGCCGACTCGAGGTAAAACAGTGCGCTCAGGTAGGGCGGCCGCCCTACCTCGCCCTATTGGTAGATCCGCCTCTGATCTTGAGAGTTACATAGAAATATGCTGTGCTTTAATTAAGGCCGCCCAAGCTTGTAATGCTATAATTTTCCAGCCTCGTTGCGAGGGGGCCTAGCTCTCCTATCTCCAGATTAAGTTTCCAATTAATTTTCCCATTTTTCAGAATCTATGTATACTATGCTTCTTAACAAATGCATGCATGCCATCTTCCTTTTGTTGGTGAATAATTTAGGGCTTCTTTTCTCCTGAGACATGAAATCAAGAAGTATCATTGTGTTAACTTAGCTTCTTATAATGTTGCACGTGAGGCACTACTATTCTTGTGGACTGGTAAAAACATATTTTAATATTTGAAAAATCGTCAAATTTACTGGTAATTTTGGATGGATATTTTGTTCAAATTGGATGGATATGTTAAATGATGTGCTTATGTTACAGGAATCCCCAAAAATATTCTACCCCAATTAATTTAAGTGAGGAACTTACTGTATTCAAGGACCAACTTACTCTTGATCGGGCAAGACACAACCAACTGCCGAAAAGATGTCCTCAGTTTATCTTTACATCCCTAATATCATTGGTAAGCCTCTGGAGGGTTACATGTTTACTGCTGTTCCCTAATTTACCATGTATAACAATTATAAATTTTCTTTTTCACATCTCCACATTAATTTCTGACTAGAAAATTCCATTGATGACACATGCAATGCAAAACATCACCAAATGCATGTCATTAATAATTGATTCTGGACTTGCTGCATTCTAGCTCTGCTATTGATATAAGACATATAATCTAGGAGTATTTTGTAGTTTTGTTGTCACTTTGCTGCTGATAGCAATGTCATCCGAGTAGTCGAAAATGAATTATTATAATAACTAAATACAATGTTTCTTAGTCAAGAAAGCCATATGCTTATTTAAAGATGCTTTTAGATTAGTCAGTGTTGGGTGTCGCTGTTCTCTTCCCCATCCCCTGCTCTTTCAGCTTAAGAGACATTTAACTGAAATTCATGTATTTGGTTTAGATGCAAAATGAGACATATGTGATAATTCTTTTGAATTGTTTCATGCAGGGTATTTCAGGGTCATAATAAATTTCATTGCATTTGGTTTTTGCTACTCCAACAGGGCACTCTTTGCCATGCTGTACTTCTTCAGGTGGAGTGTCATAAGCTTACCTGCGGACCACTTGTTTTCAGTGTAATATGCAAACACTTCATGTATATCTAACATCCTTGCAAAATATTAGCTTTGTCCTTGATGGCGTGGATGGTTGGTTTGCACGAAAGTTTAATCAAGGTAGTTAAACTAACTATTCACTGTTTTCCTGTGTTCAAGTCATGTGGCTTTGCTTAAGTGAAACCTCTTTGTGTTTCATTTTTTAAAAATATTTTTAAAATTATGCTGAAATGTTGGTCACAAATAAGTCGTTCTTCTATGTTCTCCAACATATAGGCATATAGCTATCTGGTTCTTCCTGAAACTATCTGATAGTTAATCTCATTCTCTGAATCAGCATCAACATTTGGAGCTGTGTTGGACATGGTCACAGATAGGTATTCCTTGAATAAATATTTAAATTCAAGATTTGAAAGGTGAATTCGTTCTGTGGCATGAAATAATTTCACAGCTGACATTGTTCTCAGGGTCAGCACTGCTTGTTTGTTGGCTCTACTCTCACAGTTTTACAGGTAAGAAAGAAAACTGCTTGTATATATGTATCTTGAATCTCAGTACCTTGTCCAAATTCGAACTTGCAAACTATTCTTACAGACCTGGCTTAGTATTCTTGGTGCTTCTTGGATTGGATATTACGAGCCATTGGTTTCAAATGTACAGGTTAGTTCTCATTTACCCATTCTTCCAAGTTCACATTTTTCTTCCCTTTTTTCAATTAGGAAGCAAATCCTAATTTTCAAAGGTAGTCTATATAACTGAACATCAAAATACCATGTGAATTTTCGAAAATATTTTTTCTTGTTTCATAATGCATTGGTTGTATGCCATTGTGCCAGAATTTTTCATGTCCAGAATAATCTCTGCTTTATGACTAGCTAATAATTTAATGACATATTTTTTGGCACTAGTACATTCTTGTCAGGTAAGTCTAGCCACAAGGATGTAAAGCACACCGGCAATTGGCTTTTGAAACTTTATTATGGATACAGGCCATTCATGGCCTTCTGTTGTGTTTCTTGTGAGGTATGTGATCGTTCATACATGGTAGCATAGTATCCTCAGCTTTTGGGACTCAGATGTGCACTTTCAGTACATGCAGATAAATAAAAACTTGACAATAAAACATTTGCATGGTGCAACAAATCTCAAATAACATCTCAAGCTCTCAGCACATCCAGCAAATTGTATTTTTTTTTCACCACTAACCTATTTCCTCCTTACCCTAAATAGGTTCTATATATTATCCTCTTTCTGTTTGCTGATGAGAAGTCAGCAAGCTTGCTTACTGTAAGATGACATCAATTTATAGTTGCCGTCTCTACTTTACGCATGTATTGCTTAGCATGTGACATTTCTGTATGAACATTTTGACAGGTATGCAGAGGTGTCTTGAAGCAAAATTCCCTCATTGTCCTGGTGTTTATTTCAACTCTATTTGGCTGGGCAGTGAAACAAGTTACCAATATCATCCAGGTACCATCACTTGAAGTTTCCTGAGGCTAAATACATGCGAATGCACCAAATAAAAGTAAGCCAAATACAGTTCACAGCATTAAGAGTATATCTAGATATATAACATGAAGGTAGAAGAAGCTGCTGTTGCAGTATTTTGCTACAATTTTTACAGTCAGTTTTCAGCATGAACTGTCTATGATTTCTCTTTTTTTTAGGTCTGCATGTAGCTGCTAGAACAGTCACACTTACGCCATGGGTCTTGTAGTACAAGTGGGTACTGGTAGTATAATTGAATAAATAGATGAAAATTTTGATATCTATATGTCTTCTGAATACAGATGAAAACAGCTGCAGACGCATGCGTTGCATTTGATCTGAAACGTGGCAAGTGAAGCAGAACGGCACCGCTTTCATTCAGTTTTATACTTGACATAACCAAGATTAGACTCCTTGAGACTTGTACACCGAGGTTCATGCATACAGTGGTCAGTGGCTAGTTGCACGTGCCGTGACATCTCCCCGGTTCTGATCTGTGGGACAAGAAATGTGTGCTGTGGGATGAACAGCATAAAGGAAACAAAAGGGGGTAATTATGTGGAGAAACGGAGAGCGTCAGGTTGTCTGTCAGTATATCCCACTATACGATGATGATGTCATCATATTGTTATTGTTATTCCAAACTCTGAAATGAAGTCATGTTATTGATTGCTGCCAGCAGTTCACCTCTGCATTGCCATAATTCTTCATATTATCATTCTCTCTAGAGATCGTACGCACGTTCTGAAATTCTGATACATGGCTCCCCTGAATTTTCGCCAGATTTATGAGCGCCTGGAGCACCGGCAATATGATCATAGTGGTTTCGCCGGGCTGGTTGCTATTTCATTCAGCCAATACCCCACGGCAACAGTCTCTTCTTTTTTTTTTTTTTCGTTCTACTACGGATGGATTCAAGCTGAAATTTTGCTGTATGATGCGTTGATCCATCCCCTGATCCACCATCTACGTGAACTTTCGCTCAAATTTTGGATAGAAGGGGCGCGTTTGGGTCGCAGCCAGATAGAGCAGGCAGGCCGTCGGTGCGATGACTTGGTAGGCATGCGCCAGCGCAACAGGGGCTCAGCAGCGGAGAGCTGGTGTGCAAGTGACACGACGGAGGGCCGTCATCGGTCACTGACAGCGAATTGGGGTGTTAATAGGTGCAAATAAAATTAACCTATGAAACTTTTTAGTTAAAAAAATGAGCTAGTTTCTCAAAAATGAAGAAGATTTTAAAAAGTTAGTTTATTTTGTTGAAGAGGTTTGAGAGTAACTTAATTGTCTTTCACCCCTAACAACGAATCAGCTGCAGAGGGCGGTGAGGGCCACCGTCGGTCAGGGAGGGTGAATACACCGTGGAGAGTGCCTGGGGGCTCTCCCTCTCCACCCGCCGTAGCACGATCGAGTGTGGTGACGCCAGGCACGGCAGTGAGGGGCCTCTCCCTCTCCACTGCAAGGTATTGGGATGGCGTAGGAGGGCGACAGTGCGAGCTATGGGAGGCGGAAGGGGTGAGCTACAGGATTGCAGAGGGTGGTGGGGGTGAGAATCGCTGTGCATTCCACGGAAGCTCTGGCTCTCTCTTCGCCGATTCCACATTCCAGTATAAATAGCGCTTTTGATGCAATCATGGCCGTGGGAAGCTGGTCTCCGCGTTGGGCTCACGCGCGCTTAATTTCAGCGGACGTCGGGTGGAAGTGGTTCCAAACAGGACCTTTGTCGTTTTACGAGATGGACAATCCTCTCAAACTTTTATAGCAGTAGAGATATATTGTGCATTGATCCTCTACTGAAAATGATAATACATGAAGGGATAATACTCGTTTCAGTATTTGAATTATGATCAAAAGTTCAATTTTATACTTAAATTTCAAAAGTTTCAATTTAGTTCTTGAACTTTGATTTTAAGCTCAGTTTCATCCTTGATCTTACATGGCGACACACGTGACATACCATGTCAGCACGTGATATGTCACATCAACTTAAATTTTAAATTGATTTTTCTCTCATACTATAACTCTATTTATGGATCCATTTGAACCATCGTGTTTCTTAAAATTATTTCAATAAAAATCATATATTGATATATATTAATATTTTTTAAATATGTTTATATATATGTTCAAATTTAACAAGTTGAACATATTTTTATAGGATTAATTGATACATACCATTACAATTTTGTTAAATTTAAAATATATCATTCGTATCCACTTGTCATTCACTTGCAGTACTCTGTCTGTCATTGACATATCAATGATATATTTTAAAGTTTGCAAAATTATAATAGCATGAATCTAATTTGCCCTATTTTATATATCGCTTCGTATTTTAACAAAATGGACTTCTTAATACAATCCAAATATTGAAAATGTCGTGTTGTTAAGACAATAGAAATATAAAAAAATCAATTTTTTTAACATATCAGTACATAATTTGAATATATTTGACATTTTTCAAATCTAATATTAACATAATCCAAACATTGAAAAAATATTGATACATTATTTTATTTTATTGCATTAATTCTAATAAACATAATGGTTTAAATAGATCTAATTGAAAACAAAGTTACAGTTTAAGTGAAAAATCAATTTAAAATTTAAAATATGAAATTTGAGCTGATATGACATGGCTACTGCTAACGTGACATGCCACGTAGGCAGCCACATTGTCGCAGAGATGAAAATGATTCTTTAACCAAAGTTTAGAGACTAATTGAACCTTTTGAAAGTTGAAGGATGAAATTGAGATTTCAATCATAAGTTGAAGCACTAAGTTGACTATTATCCCATACATGAAACTGAGTATAAGCATATTATGAACAATGACTAATAGTTTTCATTTATTCTCTCGCAAAAACTCAGAAGAAACTAAACTTTCTTTTGAACACAATGATCTATAAAGCATGCCCTGCTTTAGATCCTCTTCGTCCTGTGTCGAGCAGCGAGCAGGGGATTTTCTTCAGTGACGATGACAACGGAGCACGCTGGCATTGCCGCCGGGAAGCCCAAGTTGGTCTTCGTGCTCGGCGCCACGGCCCCCCGGAAAGTCCAAGCTAGCTTGTTGCCATCGCCTCGCGAAGCGTTTCAACAGCGAGGCGATAAACTCCGGCAAGATCTAGGTACACGTTGGCGTACGTGCCCATCATCACGAACAAGGTCACCGACGATCGATCCGCACGCCGGGGTGCCCCACCACGTCATTCTCACCGGATCACCGTGCTGCACGCCTGTACCCCGACGCCGAGTTCACGGCGGGGTACTTCCGGCGCGATTGCGCGAGGCGGCCGCAGCCGTGGCCTGCGTTCTCTCGGCCGGCCGCATCACTGTCGTGGCGGGCGGATCCAAAAACACGTACATCGCGGCGCTTGTGGAAGGCGACGGTGCTGCCAGCCGAAGCTTCGTCGCTCCCGTGTTTGCGTGCATGGCGGACGGCTCGGCGTGCCACCAGCAGACCTGGCAGACGCGTGTGGGAACCATGCCAGAAGATGGTGATCAGTTTCCTCGGCGAGACTGCGGCGGCTGTTCCTACTCCTGGTTTTGCTTGGCATGTTGATGGCGGTGGCGATTAGGTCGGCGTCGCCGTTGAAGCGGTTGTACGTGTCAGCATAGGTATGGAACACGGCCATGCATGCCTGCATGGGGGTTTTACAGTAGTCCTTGCTCGGGGAGTGGACTCTGGGGAGAGGCGGATAGAAGCGGCAAACAATCTAGTGCTCCATCAGGGGGCATTTCTCGTTGTTTTGCGAAAGGAATATGGATTTTGTCTTTTGAAACTTAGTAATTTTCGTTTTCGTCCGTTATGAACTAGCATTGATAAATATTTATTCCTGACCGCAAAAATTGCTGGCATGAAAGCATGATATGATACAACATTTAAGTGATATGGTTTTGATATGAACTTTCACTCGGTGGATTGGACAGTAGGGCCAAATCAATCGGCTCCTCTATACTCTCGTAGTTGTCCAATTTCGTTCCAACAAATTAACCAAAAATTTTTAGCCGACGGAAATAGTTTTCGCTTTTTACACCTTCCATACAAAATGCTCAATTTTATTACAAAGCATCAATAAATAAGTTGTTCCTTCACCATTATCCTTGGATCTCTCATCTCGGTCCTCCATTTTCAGAGGCAGCACCTTTGCAACTTGCCATGCATTCTTCTCTTGCCATTTGGCAACGCAGGCAGGTCGATCGACCCTGTCACCCGCCCAACATGGGTTCTCTGCCAGTGCCACCCCAACTATCAGCATCATGACCATCCACAATCTTCTACCCCTCTGTTTTTAAAATGATGTCGCCGTTGATTTTTATAATCAATTTTAACCATTAGTTTTATTTAAAAAATTTGCTCGAATGTGTAAAATTTTAAGTTATGATTCAAATAACTTTAATGATAAATCAAATTACATAAAAATATATCAAATTTATCAATTTTTTTTGAATAAGATAAAAGGTTAAAGTTAAATTTAAAAGTTAACAGCGACATCAATTAAAGAATTGAGAGAGTATAGGCTAACCTTGCTAACAAGTGCCCCACATTATGGAATGGACCTCGGCCAATACAACCGCTGGGAAAAAAATCTGTCAGAAACCATGAGGCCTTCTTTGGAACCTAGGATGAATCATTTAATTTAATTTTATAGGAAAAAACATTCATGAAAATTTCCTGCAATCTAAAAGAGTTGTATGGTGATTTCAACGCAGAACCCCCCCCCCCCCCCAATGTCAAACGTATTTTCTAATTTTATTAATTCAGATAGGTTTTGTCCTCAAAGCTCTTCTAATTAAATGTTTTTCGAAACGGGGATTCCCCTTTTCCATTACTCGCATAACGGAAAGCTCTTATAATTAAATGTTAGTGACCAAGAACTGTAGTGCTCCAATGTGATATCGCTGATATAGAAGGGCTTTCGTAACGATTACTGATATTACACGATACCTTTGTGATGCATTTGGACCATCAGTTCCAATAACCAGCTACGGTCAGTAACACTAACTGTTATATTCCATCCGTTTCAAAATTGTCATTGTCGGTTAGTTCAAATTACCTTTTGTGACGAATGTGATCTGTAACGCTACGTTGCATACACGACCGTAAAACTATGTGACATCAGTTTCATCACCTTTCTTAACGGTATGTGACATTCGGTTATGTACTTATGTGATTTTGTGATGATTTATGAGATAGTGAATTGGAGAATGCAACATTGTGGTCTTTCAAAGTAGAGCTCACCAGACAACCTTTATTTAAGCTTCAATTGAATTTGAAATTACATAGATGAAAATAATGAAACTACAATAAATTATTTGGTGCATCGATCCCTCTTGTCATGGTGGATGATATCTAGCAGTGGAGACCAGCCTATTTCTTATTTGCTCACCTGTTTAATTGATTTTATTTAAACGAAAGTGTTACCATGAACTCCAACATCTCCATTGGCATTGTTTACGGGACAACCATTGTCAATTCTTATGATTTTAGCAGTTTTTAATCTCATAGAATAATCTAACAAAATAAGAAACTGACATTCGCAGCCTTGGTCCAACCTCTGACTCATTAATTGTATAATCGGTAGGCTATAATTTCCGTATCAATGCATGCTAGAAAAGGCTACCACAAATATGGAGATAAGCTAAAGTAGGGAATGTAATGCATAATGCCAATCAATTTCTTCCAAACATTAATTGCTAGTTTCTAATTTTTTTATTTTCATGGCTGGCTACAAACACCATATCTTCCTCCATCAATCATCATCTTCCATGATCCCAGGTGCTCGCTAATCAACAATGGAGCAAGTTAGCAGAGTGGAGAAGCCCAAGGTGGTCTTCGTCCTCGGTGCCACGGCCACCGGGAAGTCCAAGCTCGCCATCGCCCTCGCGAAGCGCTTCAATGGTGAGGTGATAAACGCTGACAAGATCCAGGTGCACGACGGCGCTCCCATCCTGACCAACAAGGTCACCGAGGACGAGATGGAAGGGGTGCCCCACCACCTCCTCAGCGTGCTGCCCCCCGACGCAGAGTTCACCGCGGAAGACTTCCGCCGTGAGGCAGCCGGAGCCGTTGCCCGCGTGCTCTCGGCCGGCCGCCTCCCCGTCGTGGCTGGCGGGTCCAACTCGTACATCGAGGTCTTGGTGGATGGTGATGGCGCCGCCTTCCGCCACGCCCACGATGTCCTGTTCCTCTGGGTGGACGCCGCGCCCGAGCTGCTCGAGTGGTATATGGCGCTGCGCGTGGACGACATGGTGGCGCGTGGGCTGGTGGACGAGGCGCGCGCGGCTTTCGACCCCGGCAGCACGGATTACACCCGCGGCGTGCGCCGCGCCATCGGCCTGCCGGAAATGCATTCTTACCTGCTCGCTGAGCGTGGCGGTGGCGCCGACGACGCCGAGCTCGCGGATATGCTGACGCAGGCCGTGCGCGAGATCAAGGACAACACCTTCAACTTGGCTCGCACGCAGGCGGAGAAGATCCGCCGTCTCAGCACGCTCGACGGCTGGGACGTTCGCTGCATCGACGCCACTTCGGTGTTAGCGAGCATGGCGGAAGGCGATGCGGGCGGTAAGCAGACGTGGGAGACCCTCGTCTGGGAGCCATGCGAGGAGATGGTGAAGCGTTTCCTGGAGACTCCGGATGCTCCTATTGTTAAAGTTGACGGCAATGCCAGCATCACCGGTGGCAGTGATGCCGAACCTGCTGCTCCCGATGCTGTCACTGGTGTCGATAGTCCTGCTAGCGACGAAGGCAATGCTGACGTCACCGTCGCTTCCGAAGCGGCGGACACCATATGAGCATCGGACATGGCCATGCTTTCGAAGCATGGCACCTTTACAATGTTAGGGTTGCCTTAGTTTTAATCTCTAATGATATATATCCCTTTTTCACATTTGCCTTTACAGTTGCACTCTTTATCTCGCTTTCGAGGGAAAATGAGCAACTATAGAAACAAACATCCATCCCTTTCCAAGAGGCAGAGGTAAATGTGGGAACTTGAAAATTGTAGGGCAAAGGTGCGATCAGAGATCAAAATAGAAGCATAGAAACAATTATCCTATTGAAGCTTTGTCGGATCTTGTAAGCAGGGTATTATAATTGAAGTTTTATTTTGAGATTGTTGTTAAGTGCAACGTGGAACCCTGACTCCTTGTGCTCTCGAGGTCACGTGTTTGAGTCCTAAAAACACCTTTTGTAGAAATGCAGAAAAAGTTCTGTACAGAAGGTCCAAAAGGTGGTCGGGACAATGCACAGAAGCTAAATGCACCAAACTTTTTTTTTAAGTGTGCATCGTAAAGTCACTATGCTTGCTTTTTCAGTTATAATTCTAAAAAACTTTATATCTTACCTAATTGAATATTCTCGGTGTGAAAGAAAGTGTCGGTTCAGAGGTTGAATAGTTTTAAAAGGAAAACCACCTATTGTCAGTCAAAAACCAAAATTCATGTACTAACGTTTCGGCTTATAATCCACGCAATTCAGTTTTTTTCCTTAAACCATGAAGGTTGTGCTCTACCTTGCCGCGCTTCGCTGGACTTGGCGGCGGCAAGGGTTTTCGGCGTTTGGGGATGGATATCAGTGCCGGCACTAGTCTGAAGTTGCAGCCCAGTAGGACATCCATAATGTATGTATAAAGTGAACTATAAGCAATGAAGTATTTCTTATGATCTATCGTACATATTGTGAAGGTAGACAACAATTAAAAAATAACAAAAAATGCCCATAGTGCTACAGTTTAGCCACAAGCATTAAAATATAATATTGCTACATGATTTTTATACAAGAATTACAGGAGATGGGCAACCGCAATGAATATTTTAGTCTTAAAGATGAGTCAACTACAATGTGCTCCAAAAGCTATCCATAGAGAATAAAAAAGTTGTTGTGAGTATGCATAAATATTGTGAAGGAGTCATTAGAGTAGTATTTAACAAAAGCTATCCATAAGCTTATTGACTATCTATAATAATAAAAAAATATTTTTCTTCCACCATTGTACTATGGCACAAACTTCAACAATCAATCCGAACTATTTCTTAGTATTTTCTTATATTATATATTTAGTGCCCACATTGTGAAGCTATCCATAACTAAGAACTATTAACAAAAACTTGAAGATTTCCTGCAGTCTTTCTTTGGTCTATTTCTCTGATGAAAATATGTTTCTATTATTAGTTCAACTACGCAGTAAATATATTCAGTGTGATCAAATAAGTATTTGTTCAAATAAGGAGTTGTCGATAACATTTAAAACGATGCAAAATCTTTTTACGGCTTACTCAGTTCGTGATCACTACTGCACCTCTTGCTAGACAAAGATACAGAGTAGTACTACTTTAAATTTGAACATTAGGAATTTAAAACCTACACGAGTACTTTGTGACTTAGAGGAGAATTTGTGCGCTCTTAGCCTAGTTTACTTGAGACTCAGTGGTTTATTCTGGTTCGGACCGTCGATGAGACGTAATACCCTACATCCAGTAGAAGTGGATTGTATTGAGCTCAAAGGGCTGCTAGAAGGAGTGTATCGCAAGGGCG
This sequence comes from Zoysia pacifica, assembly GCA_001602315.1. Taxonomy (NCBI): domain Eukaryota; kingdom Viridiplantae; phylum Streptophyta; class Magnoliopsida; order Poales; family Poaceae; genus Zoysia; species Zoysia pacifica. Next base: position 11,330 of record BCLH01001236.1, read on the forward strand.
CTAGGGTTCTTCTCTATGTACTTATGTATGTTCGTGTGTGCTCGTCTCGTCTAAGGTTTCACAGTGTGATCTTATATAGGGATTAGACCAAAGTTAGAAAGCTTGACGTCTATATAACCGGTCAGTCTCTGATAGCTGGGACCACGAGCGTCCTTGAACTACTTCGGCTGACCGCTTCTGAGGTGTCAGGTCATCATGTCTCCTCTTCTGTCTGGCACGAGTTGGACAAAGCCAGCTTTTCCGCGCTGCCCGGCAGGCAATGCCAGCTAAACAGTGTCAGAAATATTTTCTTCTATTGGCCAGTCCAGTCGTTGGTCGGCCAGAGATGGTATCTGACCCAAAGGTCAAGCAATCGAAGCTGTTCCAACTCTCGAATGATCGAAGGCTTGAGGCAGTTCTGATCCTTTGATGTTTGGAAGCTTGAGGTGGTTCCGACCATTGGATAGTTGGAGGCTTGAGGTGTTTCCAACCTTAGATGATCGAAAGCTCGAGACGGTTTCTGACCCTTATATGGTCGGATTACATCTCCTAAGTCCCACAGCCTGGCAGGGTAAGGTTATCTACTGGTTTTGATGAGGCCCAAGGTCTGGCGGACCGTCCTTCATCGATGGGCATTCCAAGCGGGCAAAGGCTTAAGGTACATGGGATACTTGATCCCCATAAAACTTACTTAATCCTCATAAAATTTATTTGAATCACGACTTAAAATTTTATGCATTAGAACTACATTTTTAATAAGACATCAAATGATCAAATATGATATTAGAGGTCCACGGCGATAATAATTTAGGAAGAGATGGGGTATATGATAGATCTGAATCTAAATCTGTGGCACATTAATATTGGAACAAATGTCTATGGCAGGATGAAGGCCTTGTTTGGTTCTGTTTATAAGCGACTTATCGATCAAAATAAGTGGTAATCCTATCAAACGTCCAGCTTATTTTTGCCTCTGCTAACCGTTGCTTTAGTAATTTGAACTACGATAAGCGAAAAGCGAGAAACGAAAAAATCTTCACTTGACTTATAACCTAAGCGGTGACTGAGGAAATCGTTTCCAAACAGAGCCGAAGTTTGGCGTGCAAAACAACAGCCCACAGTCCTTAACAAAGTTAGGACCCTTTTGATAGAGCTTCTAACTCCTGATTTTTAGACAAAATCAGAGAGCTTTTCTAAACCCTGTTTTTTATAAGAAGTGATTGATTCTGTGAATTGATTCTCTGAAATAAACTAAAGGACTAAGAGCTGAAAAAAATAGCTTATGTGAAGTGATTTTTTATCCTGATTCTAAGAGTTTATTTTAAAGAATCATTTTTAACCATCATAATTACTTTACTAAAAAATCAAAAGTGAATTAAAAAAAGAGCTGAGAGCTCTAACAAATAGTTCTTAAAAAGCTCATTCGACTGGCCGCAACATATATGCTTCAGGATTGTACCCAAGAGTTATTCTTAATGTTTATTTCAATGCAAGTGCCATTCCATGGACAACGTATTTTAAGCTCCACAGTACAAGAACCGGTACAAGTGCAATGGAGCTGTTCGAAACAGAATGTGTCGTGCCAGCCTCTGTGATCCAGATTCCAGGCTATGGAAACATTCTCGTATACAAAGGGTCAGCAGTACTGCACTAGTGCATACGGACTATTTGGAACAAAATTATCAAAAATGTATACATATAACATATATAGGAAATATTACACTGAAGCGCCAGCAGTGCACTAGTGCACGCCGACTGATACCATCTTTACACATAACAAAGCACAAAAACAAGCCCAGGAAAAAAATTAAAGAAATGGAAGCAACCTAACATAAGACGGCCCATGAATCCTCCGGCGACGGAGATTCCGGCCCATTAGTGAAGCGAACGAAATACAATAAACGCATCATTATTACCATCACAGGGCACTATAGTACTCTGCTATGGAAGTATAGTAATCGAACTGCTAAGCACACCCGGCAACAACAACTCACCAACGCCACGGTCCACCAGCGGGCGCAGAGGCGGTCGAGGACGACGACGGCACATGTCTGCGCGACCGTCGATATCAGTAGTAGTACGAAGAGGAGCCGCCGAGCTGGAACCCGTCGGCGCAGGCGTCGTCGACGGCCGGCATCGGCGAGAAGAGCGGGCTGTGCACATACCCCTCCTCGAAGTACACCCCGTGCGCGCCGGAAGCTGTGGTGGTCGACGCGCCGTAGCCGCCGAGCTCCGATGCGTCGCACCACCCGCCGCCGGCGCCGGCACTGGCCCCGCCGCCGCTGCCGTACGCGGAGGACATGTCCATCATGGAGGAACCGGAGTCGCCGCCCATCGCGGAGAGGTCGTCGGGAAAGGCGATGTCATCCATCAGCGAGGCCATGTCGGCGTCGCCGTAGGCGCCGTAGCCGTACTCGTAGTCGTCCTTGACGGCGCCGTTCGCGGCGGGGTTCGGCAGCGCGGCCGCGGCGGCGGCGGGGTCGGCGTAGAACGGCTGGAGGAGCTGCGCGGAGTTGACGTCGCCGGAGGTGAGGTCCGGGGAGAGATAGGGCGTGATGGACGAGCCCGGGGGGAGGTCCGGGTACGCGAAGTTGGTGCGGGCGCGGGCGCCGCGGAGGGAGCGCGCGGCGCGGTCATACGCCACTGCGGCCTCCTCGGCGGTGTCGAACGTGCCGAGCCAGTGCCGCTCCTTGGTTGCTGGGTCGCGGATCTCCGCCGCGTACCGACCCCATGGCCGGCGCCGCACACCCAGGTACCGCGTCGTGTTGGCGTCCGGCGCCGACGGTTGCTGCTGCTGGCGGCGCTTGGACGACGGCTTCTTGTCGGAGGACGAGGAGAAGAAATACGACGAGAAGTTCATGCTGTCTCCGGGCTAGCTAGCTAGCTAGCGGAATCAGTTTGGTCGTTGACGAGCTGAGGGAGAGAGACAGAGAGCGAGCGAGGTCGGAAGAAGAGGTGGTTGAGTTGGCAGTTGGCTTGTGGTGCTGCATGGGGCGGTTGCATGGGAGTATATATAAGCGCGGGAAAGCGAAAAGGGTGGGGAGTTTAGTGGGGTGGAGGTTGGCATTGGAAAAAGGGATTAATAAGGTGATCCATCGTTATATGGTAACACTGTAATAGACTATTCTTGGCAAATATAATTGAGAGAGAGAGAGAGAGAGAGAGAGAGAGATGAAAGGCAAGGGTCGTTTTGGGTTTGATTCTCTGTTGGGACTTGGGACGACGAAAGATGGTCAACCTTAATGATTTGCACTGGTGGATGCAATGCATATGGGATCAATCATACAGTTACAAGGAAAAACTAAGGAAGAATGGATATTACTGGTGGATACAAGAAGCACTGCGAACTACGAATAGCTCAGCTGATTAGGTTTTTAATGGTAAAGTGGCTTCAATTGATGATAGTTCAGTAATTATAAGCCATTTCCAAACAAACTATCCATTTTGCACTTTCACCAAGTGATCATCTTATTACGAACCATCACTGCACGCGTCTCTTCTCGCGGAACCTCGTAGACCAGCTACAAACGAGCCAGAGATGCTACAGCCATGTATGGGCGTGGAGCTTTCGCTGGGGCCGCCACGACGGAGGCTGTGCCGGCCGGGAGCTCGGCACGCAAAAGCGGCATGCATGCAGCCGGGGCCAACAATGGCGGCGGCCCACCCTGGTCGTCATGCAGCCTCCTGATTCAAACTGATCCGCCTTAATTCGCCGGTCAACACCGTTCCCCGACCAGCCGGGACGCATGGCCTGTCGCGACGCCGCCGCATGTGGCCCGGCCGGCCGGCGGTTGCGCGCCACCACCACCACCACGTCCGTCAGCGTCGAGTCAGGAGGGCACGCGCCGCACCGACCACGGCGACGTAGTACGCGCGCGCAGAGATCGGTGCTGCGTGCGCGCCGGTGTAGCCGGCAGGAACCGCGGCGATCGACCGAGCCGTCGACATGCACGACGTGCGCGCGTGCCCGCTCGCACCGCGTCGATCGCGTGCGTGCCCGGCCACCGCCCACCGGCACGGCCGTGGCCGATTGGCCGCCGGGACGTACGATCTCCTTGCCGGCCGGCCGGCCGGGATCTCTCCGGGACCGGGCCTGCTCCACCGGTCTTCCGGGTCCATGGCGTCATGCAGCAACCGCCGCAATTAAGTTCGGCCGGGAACAGAACACATGACATGAGCGACACTGACACACACCCTGATCGTTTTCCGGTACATCACAACAGGCACGAGGCTTTTAATTCCCGGTGAGGTGGTTGCATCGACCGTTGATCCGCCGGCACATGACAGGAGATCGGCCACCGGTCAGCAGCCATAAGCCGTGTCCGGCCGCCGGGCTTGTGATCAGTGAGCGGCCGATCCATCGTCGACGTCTTCAGGAAGATCTGTGTCTCGATCGTGGGGTCTTCCAACTTAACCGGCCGGATGCAACTGCCAAAACTGTTTTCCGATCCCAGCCGCCGTTGGAGAAGACGCACTGCTACTGCTAGAGAGAGACAAACTGCTTATAATTCAGAAAACGGAAATGCCTGAGGATGCAATAATTGTTAATACAAATATTCTAAGTCGACATGAATATTTTTTCATGGCAATTAATTATTGATGGGTTGATTTCTAGGTGCATATGCTGCCTAAAGCCTCCACCCATTATATTTTGGCGATGCTTGTTTGACCGGCTGCACATTGACATGCTGCATGCGGCACCAGCAGGGGAGGGGAGGGGAGGCACGGTAACGTGGGACGTCGTTCGTACGACGAGATCCCAACCGACCAAGAAGCTTTGTGGTCCAGCCCCCCATATGCTTCTCCTCCCTCAGTCCCTCTGCTCATGAGCCTAGCTACCAACTTGCACAGGCCACTGCACTGTAGATATTACCTTTGGTCAAGGGTCAAGTACTGCATGCTCAGGGGCTAGTTAGTCCTCCAGAATAGTCAGACTAGTACCATTATTTTCTAAATCTCATCTCGTGTTGGGATGGATGCGCCTTATGTAAAATAAGTTGAACTTGAAAATTCTGGATTTGGAACCTTGGTTCAATTTGTCAAAAGCTAAATGGATTTTTTCATGGTAAAGTTAAAATCTACTCCCTGCATTTTTTAAATCTGACCACCGTTGACTTCTAACATCAGCTTTGATCAACAGTATCAATATTTTAAAACTGTAGGGAGTAGAATACAGACCATCTTGTTGGTACTTGAAGATTGTAGTTTTAATTTGGCTGCTTCAATAGAAGGTGAGATCAAAGTGTGCATAGGAGCTGCTTACACAGGCTAGAGCAAGCAACAATGATGTATACATGTTTGTTTCAGCACGCTTGTTTGGTACTGAAGTTTTACTGAAGCCACTACTAGAATGCACCAGTTTCCGTTGATATTTGACTTGTTTGGTACTGATGTAACAGCTTTTGCCTCAGAATATCTATGCAAATCTAGGCTGGTGCTCTTCGATCGATTCAAGGTGCTTGCCTTGCCTGCGCGTGTTCTCATCGAAAGGCCAGGTATGAGTGGACGCATCATGCATGCCAAACACTTTAGGGCCGCTTATGATTGCCGTCTGATGCAAATGAAGCTTCTAATGATGAGCGGAAGAGATGGTTTAGAACCCGACGTTTGATCGATGTGAGATTTATGCAAAGGGCGAAAGAAGAAGAAGAGGAGAATATGTATGCGTGCATGGGGCCAAAGCAGCAAGTGAGCTCACATGATTAGTTGAGCCCGGGTAAATGATTAGCATGTGCCGCCCCGCTTTATTTAGATGCCATCTTCTTCCTCCTCCTCCTCCTCCCTTTCTTTTTAAAATCCGTGAGTAAAGTAACCTTTTGATTCATTGAACCTTCAAAGGCTCATTTTAATTAGAATATGATACGTTTCAGCACCTTTCATGCTCCTCTGGACCTCTCTTCTGAAAATTTTTCCCCATGGTTCTCTGAATTGACAATTAGATCTTCGCGTATATGGAAGGATCTTGTTTGAAAGCATTTGGTGAAGAGTCAAGCGGAAAATCTATGACCGATCCTTCAAAGAATGAAGTGCATGAGATGCTCTGCTCTGACCTGTTGATTTCTGCAGCTCTTACCGATTAATTAGTTTAGTTTCAACTGATCAATTCAGTGGTGGTTATGGCAATTGGTTTGAATACATGCAGCACGTCAGAATAGTCACGCAGAATCATTGATTTACCGGTACCGAAACCATGTGAAGGGAACCAACACAATACATCCAAACAGACTACCTGAAAGCGAGTGGCCAAGATAAATCCTTATATTAGTTAGACAGTACTCTCTTTGATTTTAAATTATTGACGTCGTTGACTTTTAACATCAGTGCTGAACTAACCAAAATTTTTTGGTTGATCTATCGCTTTGGCATCATTACGAGCCATCTGGAAAGGGAGGTGCGTAACAGTTTCGACTATGATGCAGATGTGTGGCACACTGATAGGATGCTGTACCACTTCTGTTTTTTTTATTAGCAATCACTAATCTTATAAATATATGCATAAACTACGCGTCGCATAGCTGAAAATTGCGTGCCGACGTTGATAGTTTAATGCAGCTGATCAATAATCCCAACTAAAACGGAAGCCATATGTACTTGCATTAGGATATGTTATTTGCTCTTTTAGATCGTCGCATCATGTTACTAATCATGCATGCAGGTCATTATCTTTCTGGTTTCGCAACCTAAGGGAGGGTATTATCATCGCCACCTCTCTATGCATGTGCCTGCAATCTCCGCGAAACTAATCATGGATCATCTGCATGAGAATCCAACGCCTTTGAGGACCCACTCCAGCACTTTTAATGTAAGCTCACTCATGGAAGAAGATAGTAGCTTATTAACAGAAGCTTAACCTCTCTCTCTCTCTCTCTCTCTCTCTCTCTCTCTCTCTCTCTACACACGCATTGATGTACGACTAGAGTAAGATGGTACTAATGGGTCCTCTGAAAACAATCTGTTAGCAGCAAGGCTAATCTTGGATTGGATGACAATGTAATATATACTTTGGTTAGGTGCCTTCCTTTTGCCTAAATTGAGTGTGTAAGCCTCTAGAAAATCTTCTGACACAAGCAATCTTTGCCCGATCCAAGGCGCATGAAAGGTGCAAGGTGTATCTCTGCCAGATCTGAGGCCAAAGTTTACTATTATCACTGCAGAAAGACCCGAACCAGGATCAATGAACTCGAGTAAAGTTTTGATTTTTCTTGTTCATGTTAGTTTACCTACACCGGTAGCTACCGCTCTGGCTGCATCACCAAGTGACGTCAGGTGCCCCTGACATTTCAGATGAAATATACTACAGTGTCGAGTATAAGAAATTTTAGTGAAAATCGATGCATTTCAAGTATGGATTCAGGGTCCGAATCGTATTGTGCAGTTATTTCATCCTCCAATAGGCTTGATGATTTGTCCTTCCAGACTCTACTACGAATTCAATAAATGGATGATCTGAACCTATGAGTTCTAATGGACAAAATTCTGGTCAACAAAAAATGCAGTCAAGCCATTCCCCTCAGACTTCACTGAAGTCACATGACAACAAAGACTAGCATTGTGATTGAATCTTGATTCTGTCATGCATCCTGCAAGGACTGACGACGCCCTGATTCAGTACATAATATTGAAAGTTAAGCAAACGTTGCAATTGACGTCTGATGACATTGGTTTCGACATATTCGCAAAGACTACATATCCTTGAACACTCAATAACTTTTCTGCCACTACTGCTGAAAGCTAGTACTATTCAAGCTGCTGCTTATCGAACTGAGTAAAACAAAGAAAGCCATTTACAGTGTGCCTGCATGGAAAACAAAAATTTGTGCCTTCTGAATATCACTGAAATATTGTTGTATTTAGCCACCGAACCACAGCACGTGGAGACCTAAATGAGTTTGATTTGCTATTGTAGTTTCTGAAATATATTGAGTTTGCATTCTAACAGGCTGAGCATTAGACCCTGTCAAGGACACAACTGCCTCTGGCAGCAAGCAACCAACCCTACCAAGTAACTGCATCCTGACTACTTATTTTCATAAAGTACCCTGTTACTTCGGCGATGCTTCCTTGATCAAAAGGCACGCAAAAATACAACAAACTCAGCGGAGCACGACTTTTCAGCACAACCTTTCACAAGAACAACAAATAAGAAGCATGGACGAATAAGATCATGTGCTTGAGGGAAAAGATTTAGAGCTTCTGCAACCTGTTTTTCACAAACCTGTTGTTCTGAAGAACCTTTGTGACATGCTCTGGCTAGAAAGTAGCAGTTCAGTACTACAGTACATCTTCATGTATGCTCTGCATGTTCTTTGACAAAAACAATTAACGTAGATTCGATAAGCACTTCAGACTAGCAAAATAAAAAATGCAGCACACATGCATGTACCGTGCAAGATTCTCGACTCTTGAGCTACATCCTTGTGTACTAGTTAAACTGCTGGGCCCAAAACTCCAGCTAACATTGGGAACTGAAAAAGGAACAGAAGCAATGTATCCTGAAGCATTAGATGGCCCTGAAGACTAAGTTTCGTATTTGGCTATGCACTTCTTGCGTTAAGCTAGGAAAAAAGCAAAACTAACTAGAGTTCATGACCATAGAAAAACATTGGTTTCTACTGGTACACATTTTTTCTGAACTGAAGCTTCCGAAAAGTCTGAAGACTGGCAATCTAGAGACAGCATTCAGAGCATGGGGTTTCCAGTACTGAAGACTAAGTTCAGTATAAGTTTTTTCCCGTTATTGTCAAGTGGCTCGCTTGATCTGCAAAAGAGCATCCCAAGGGGTTTGCAGGGGGGCAGCAAAGAAAAAGAAACTAGTATGTTCAGCATGAAGGTAAATAAGGTCCGATTTGTACCACCCTGTGATTTATTATTTTATTAATACATACATTCAAAGTAAAGTCCAAAGGAAGAGAAAAAGTTTCCTTCTTCATCTGCGTGAATGAAGGAGCTGAAGATAGACTCTAGTCTAGCCTATCATAGGTACTTGCATGCAACATTGTTGAATTCAACTTCTTTGAATTGTCTGAAATCTACAAGAAACATACTAGTATAGTATCGCAGGCCTTTTCAAGTAAACTGCGCACATTTTTTGTACCAATGAATCGTAAATGAAACCAATTTTCTTGTTACCTACTTATATTTAGTAATCTAGCATTCCTACTAGATTCAGAGCACTGGACACATTTTCAAATTGAAATGGTGAATGATTTTTTTGCTACGTTTGAACAAGCCTACTAAGCTAGGATTACACAAATGCTCCTGGACCATGTCAAATAAGCAACGGTAGCAGAGATCGAATTGGCCACATTTTAATGGGATCGGAGTAGTAGTCAAAAAGGGCAGCCCAGCCAACCAAAAATTTATGAATCCAGAGGCAATTGTCTCGTTGTTTCCTGTAGCTTAGATGCTCATTCGGGCTCCTTGCTGACGCTGAGCTCTAGCCCAACTTAAGAACGCTTCTTCAGCTAATCTGATTTTGGTAATGTTAACGTTGGGTGCCTGTCCCTGCTTGCACCTTTTCCTATGTGACCCGGCAATTAAGGAGTAAATTTATGAGTATATGCTCCTAAAATTCAAGGACAATTTAAGAGAGCATATATTCTGAATGGTCCAATACAACCAACTAATCTAATTTTTCCTCACACAAAATTTGTGCATCGTGATGCAGGAGCCTATTTGAAAACATTGTATAAGAAATATTATTAGTACCAAAAAACTATTGTGGTTATCATCTATGGTTATGTTAGCAATTGATATGTTTGTGTGAACTTGTTATCCATAGCTATGCTTGCCCAGGTTCCACAAAATTTATAGATCTGCCACTGATGAAAGGCAAACTGAAATGGTATAAAGACAAAATTCTAAAAGTGTAAAACTTCAGTTCATCATTGCATACTTCGTGCAGTGAAGGGGGGAGGATTACCAATTCTTCTGTGTAATTCTGTCTTTCATTTTTTTTTTTTGTTGGTGTCTGCTGCACTGTAGCAAATGTAAGTGCACATTTTTTCCATATATCATTGAAGTAGGATTCCAACTGTCTGAAGTTCAGTACTCCTACATTGCAGCTAACTGCAGAGACTTAGTAACTATATTCACAATTATTTATTTGATTCAGGAAATCAATTCCAGAACGCTAAACAAAAGCATTTATACAGGTTAAGGCCTCCTTTGGAATGCATGAATTTTTTTTGTTTTCTGCGTTTTTTATGTGAAATTGAATTGATTTCCGTGAAATTCGTGCGTTCCCAAGGAAGCCTAAGACTGGTGACTTAGGGGAATGGGGTATTAGGATGCCAGTCACAGAAGTTCACAAACTCTGCAGATCACCACGAAGAACTACGAACTAGTAGCTGAAACGAAGGGAAGAGAACAAACGGATGCAGATTATGCAGGAAAGCATCATCAAATGATTCATCAGCGGCCGAATAATTAGCTCGCGCGGTGGCATTCGTTAATCGCCCGTGTAACGCACTAATCAGCCTGTTCTGATCAGCAGAGCGCCACTGCTCTCTCCGCGGTTGCCGCCGCCGTCATCATCACGTACATCCCAGCGCGCTCGTTCAGCTCAGGCGGCGCCGCAGCCGTCGTCGCCGCCGGCTGCTGGCAGTGGCAGATCGCCGGCAGGCGGTCCAGAAGCGCGGACAGCGCCTCGCGCATCCACTCGTACCGGCACAGGCGGTACGCGTCCGCGGGGGAGACCTGTTGCCATGGCAAGAAACAGCTGTTAACTCTGAGCTTTAGGACATGGCGCTGGTATGGCCTGTTTGCGATGATGAGCAGAGTATGATGCGTGGCCGACTCACCCACTGCCTGCCATGGGTGTCCTGCTCCGGCCACTGGTCGAGCTCCTCGACGACCTCCAGCGCGAAGATGTAGCCCTTGCAGGCGCCCCGGGGGCTGCTGTTGTCCGCCTGCTGGCTGCTCTTGCTCCGGAACACCCACAGCCCCAGCGCGGTTCTCTGCACACACACACAGGAGAACGACATGATCAGCGAATAAATTCATTTTTCTTTAGCTAAAATAAAATAATCGTTGAGCTCGACATCAGTAGAAGCATCAGCAACGAATTAATTCGTTATTCGTAGAAAACAAAAAGGAAAAAAATAAAAATAATATGTTATTTTGATTGGTGTTTGCCAAACGATCAGGGGATACGCCACATGCAGCGTGACCGGCCATGCACACAGGATAAAACGGTGGCGCAAAAAATGGTTGTTGACCCAGATCTCTGAAACCTTGTCCTGTCTTGGCGACAAGGCGGACAAAAGCGAACCTGATCCTCCATCGAGCGGCAGAGAGACGAGCATCACCACAGGGTGGACTAGCTGAGAGGCAAGCCTACCTGCTAGTTCACCCGTCAGTGAAACAACGTCCCTCACTCAGTGGAGGATCTTATTTCGGACAGAAGACATAAACCGAGCAATCGTATCTCCCAACAGGGCAACAAGATAAGTGCATAAAAAAACGCCGTCACATTGTGCGATTGGCTACGCTTATCTTCAGATCGACTATATTCAAAAGACTTATCTACTCAGCAAGTCAACAGCCGTGTCTCCTCTCCTGCCTGTTCCGATCCACCGTGCCCAACTTGCCACAAGAAATTTCCCGGTCACTTTCGAGGATCCTAGCCGCTCTTGGCTTGTTCTTCTAAAATCCCCCAAGGGTCAGTTCATCTAACCATTTTTTAAGGAAATTTTTAGCCTGATAATGACTAGAGAAACTCGCTAGCTTCCAGGTGAGAATAGAGGGTAGCTTGCTAGAGGCTAGAGCCCGTGTTGCACACGCATGCTTAACGATCGACGCTGACGGGCGCCGTCGCCATCGAGGATGAGCTTTGCCTGTCCGGAGTGGCTAGACTGCGACGTAGGAGTATTCAAATACTGCAAAATCTCGTCTAGCTCGTCGATGAACAGGGGCTGTCAGCCACTTGCTATCTAGCTTTCGAGAGCGTGATACACGCTTAACCTAAGCTACCAGTGGTCAAGCGTAATGGCAAAGCAGATTATTCGTCAAGGTTAACTCAAGAGAGGGAAGAAGGTACGCGAGCTAGATGAATGGTGGATAGTTACATCGATGTTGCCCTTGACGCCGGCCTCCTCCAGCGCCTCGCGGCTCGCCGCCTCGTACACGTCCTCGTCGTCCTCCCAGCCGCCCTGGCAGGAGCACGAATTGATCAAACCCGATCGATCCGTCAGTGAACTGAGCTGAGCTGATCGGAGGCAGAGCTCAACGCTGCAGCCGCGAGGAGGGGTGTAATTGTTACCTTGGGGAAGACGAGGTCGTCGCGGTTGGGCGTGGAGACCATGAGCACCTCCGGCTGCCCGTCCGTGCCCACGAGGCGGTACGGCACGCACCCCGCCACGAGGCGGTACTCGTTGTCGTAGCGCTGCCTCAGCCTGCCCTTCCTCGCGGCGAGGACCGCCGCCGTCGTCTTCTCCTCCTCCGGCGACGCCATTTCTGCACCACGAAATTGAACTGAGGTCGTCACTCATCAGCCATGCACGAATGAAACCGAAGCTCATGTCATGCAGCACACAAGTATGGTCGGACGAACAAGCGAAAAGGATCTATCCAAAGCACGAGAAGGAGCAGAGCCATAGCAAGTCACCTTAACTAGGAACGACGAGAAGCGAATGCAACCAGATCGATGACGCAAGAAACGGGGACGATACTCCGGCGCTGCCTGCTTCGAGTTCGAGTCGCGGACGACGCTAGCTTCCCGCCCGATTTAAAGCGCCAGGAGGAGGAAGACTTGGCGGGTGAGGTCAACCGCCATTAACTGCCGCAGCACCGTCCAACCGAACAAACAAAACCACACCCCCGGCCCTTCTCCGTCGGGTCGGCCAGGGACGAAAGAATTGCCGCGAGATAATGGTTTGGGAGGGGGAGCCGGCCACGTTGGAATGGGCGGCACCTCGAGCCGGCCTATGATTGGAATCGAGGAGATGTTGGCAGAGACGCGATTAAAGAAGAAAAAGGGGAGGGTGCTCTCTGCTCTGCTCGTGATCTGTTCTTGGGTGGTGATTGGGTTCGTTTCGGGAGTAGCGATGGACGGAGGATTTATAAAAGGAGAAAGAACCGCGGCCGTGTGGACGGATAGATGAGGAAGAAGGCAATGCCGAAGTTGCACGGGGCTGTGAGGCTAGCTAGAGGCATCGGTCCAGAGTCTAGTAGAGGCTGCTGCTGTCGAGTGCTCTGAGCTCGGCTCGTGAAATGGACATGTCGAGTCGAGCTGTGTAAAATTATACTCCCTCCAGTTACAGTAAAAAGTAAGGCCTCTTTCTGTAGAAAATTTTTATATTTTCTGAGAAATTGAATTGTTTTCTGTGAAATTTTTGCGTGATTTCTATAAATTCCTACGTTCTAAAAAGAGCTTAAGTTGTTTGAATATTGTCTTAGTCAAATATTGGAAATGTAAATTATAAATAAATTTTAACTTGCTAAGTTTAGAAATGTAAAAATCACATGATAAAATTATCTTAAAAAGTGTTTTCATAAAAGTAAACATATATCACTTTTTGATAATTTTTTTATAGAAAATAAGGGTCAAAATTATATTTTGAATATTGTGTTGTTGTCAAAAATAATTTTCTTTTTAAAACAGAGGGAGTACTTCTAATGTTATATTATTTGCATTCCTTATTTCTCAGTAAAATTATAATGTTATCTCTCTGCATGGAGACAAAGTTGTGGATTTCCTGCCGCATGATATGTGGGGATAAAATCAGCTTGTTGGACTACCAAAAGTCTATATGTTAGATTTCTGAAAACTAGCAACCGAATCTATAGACAGATGATTACCAAACTGCTCTAGATCTCAGGAATCAAGTTTTCAATCACACAACATGTTCAGTTGGAACTAATATAACCGTTTGGTTCAACTAATTACGTTCATATGATTGCTTCAAGCAGACAATCCAATACCAGTCTTATGCTTGTCCAAATCAAGCCCCATAATTTACATGCGAATAGATTGAGATCGATATTTTTAACCAAAATAAATAGTTTTAGTGCATGTCATCATCAGTGTATATTTTTTTAAAAAAAAATATTTAGTACTAGCATATGCTCATTTTTCGATGAAGTCAATATAGTCACCTATATTATCAACTTGCAAATTTCTAGGCTGCCCATGATACTAATTGAAATTTCATTGGCTTGTCACATGCAAGGTTTCAGAAACAGGTTTGGTATCAAAAACTGGCCAGCACCAGTTTGATCAGTTTTCGCGAAAACCGAAAAAATTACTACAGTAAACCAAAAAAACCAGACAAATTCAAAAATCAAAATTTTTATAGAAAACCGCCGGTTTTACCCGTTTACCGATCGGTTTTCTTGGTTTACCGGTCAGTTTTTCCGGTTTACCCTTTTTGAATTTGAAATCAAATCGGTTCGAGCGGTTTTTCACCGGTTTTTTCGGTTTACCGGCCGGTTTGACCGATTTTTGGATTTTCAAATTTTTTTGAATTTTAATTTTTTTTAATTTATTAAACCAAAAATTGGCCAACTTTTTAAACCGGTCGGTTTTAACCGGTTTTGTAAACCCTGGTCACATGCAGTGCCCATCCGGTGCTCTTCATGGTCAAACAAAGGTTACAACATAAATTTACAATGTTTAGAGTGCACCTTATAAATTGGCCCATTTTCTTATCAATTATTATTAGTACAAAATATTTGATTCGATTCCTTGGTCGTTATTCAACATCTATAGCGTCCTGAGTTCTTCTGCACTCAACTCATCACACTAAATAGATCTAGCACATTAATAAGTGTGCAAAAAACTTCTCTCCCTTGGTATTCAACGACACATGGTGTACCTGTTGCACTGTACATTCGCTGTCGATGCACATGTCAATGGTTTGCATGTCCACATCTACACAAAAAAGAAAAACGTGAAACTTTACACTATTCTTTTGATGGATTTGAAAGGGATGTTTGAAGTTAGGTTCATGCGGGACAAACTGACAAACAAACTATGGACACCATGGTGTGCTTAAACTAAACGGTAACAACAACATCCAAACGGATGTGTTACTACTTATAAATGAAAATGATATGGCTCAATAACGATTACAAACACATTATTCGATTCATCTTTCACAGGGCACTACCGACAAGAGATGATTATACACATGTTTGCTGCTGATTGAGGATCTCCTATAGCATACCGATATGTTACATTTTCATAATGTTTCATGTACTTCCTCGTTATATTATAGTACTCCCGCTGTTCTAAAATATAAGTATTTCTAGGTTTTCAAATTTTTATCACTTTGACCACTAATAATATATAATTAATAATGTTTTATCACATAAAAATTATATTTTTTGAATTTATCATTAAATAAATTTTCATAAAATATGATCAGTGACAATGAACCACACCACCGGGCGGCTGGCCTTCATGCCGAGTCTTCCTTCGCCGCTAACTCGACGTCGTCGTAACAAGCCTAACCAAACCTCCAAGGCCAAGTAGTAAGCAAACAGCCCAGATACAAAAATTCTCAAAGCAAAGGAAAAGGAAGGCCATAAAAATTAGGTTTTATTATTGGTAGAAGTTAAAAGATTTTGATCTTATTCAAATTTAGAAATGCTTATATTTTAAAATGGAGGTAGTAATAATTTTGTTCTACTTTGTTTTTTGTCGGCTTGCGACTACAATTTGTTCTTGGTCTTGTAAGTGCAAAACTTTTTAAAAGAGAAGAAAATAGGCATCAACATTGACCTCCTCGGAAAAAGAATAATATGAAAGATGTTACAATGCTTGAAGTTAATTACGATCGTATATTTTTCAGATCTGACGACTAAAAATAAGAAAGTACTTAGTCAAAGCTACTAGATCCGGTACCAAAAAAATAGGCCCGATACTAATTTTCAAAAATTAACGGCTAATCCTATGAGGTACTAGACAATTTCCAATGAAATTCCTCTATTTCGAATGAGGCACTGAAGTTCTTCTAGGATCCAAACACGAGCTTCTCATCCTTTACGAAGGAAGCTTTCTAACGCTCTACTTTGTCATCCGATACATTTGTTAGGTCTGCATCTTGACACTCCCATATCTACTGTAATCCCCGGTAAGAAATGTGCTCTAGCTAGTTGTGCCGGGCATCGTCTCTTCATTCAAAAAGAGGCGCATTTTGCTTACATAGGCTAGCTTCTCCCAGGAGCGTTCATCCGACAAGTAGCTGCTCAGGAAATTTCGGGGAAACTTCCCCGACGGAAATCTGCGATCAGATTGGTGCCCCACTTGAGAAAGTGATGACAAAGGTAGCGCCCACAAAGCGTTGCATCTATTCTCCTGCTGATGAGTACCAGTACTATCACTAGTTTCATTTCCAAAGTTCAGTTAGGAGAAATAAAATGGACGGTTAAAAAGTAATAAAAGTAGAGCGACAGGCTTCAATAGAATAAGTTGACTTGGATAAATTTTACGAAAATGAATTTATCAATAGATATATAGCAAACATAACTGCTAGTATATGGCATCTTATACTCCGTTCTGAAATTGTTCTGAAATTGTTGTCGCTATGATAACAAATCTAGCTAGTTCATTCGAATTAGATTTGCCATCCTTACGACAACAATTGTAGAACGGATGGAGAATGGCGTCAGCCAGATCCATGAAAACGATGTCGGAGTAAAGTAGCTGCCTAATCGAGAGCGGTTTTGTACTAACTTCTGTCTACTGGAAGAAAACATACTAGTAAGAAACAAATGGTCAGGCACAGCTTGTCATATCTGATACAAAATGGGCATGCGACAAAACTTCCTGAACCGAGGGCACCGTCCATCACGGGCAGCCGCAAAGGCCACCACGAAGACGACGTGATCCGGAGCGAGCTTTCACCCCTTTTTGGTGCGTGCCTGGAAGCGTGCGGACGACTCGGTCGTCGTGCATGCTCGCGTCCTCCGGTGCGTCAAGGAGAACAAACAGCAACCACTGCATATTGTATCGCGAAAGCTGTGGGCTTGCTGCACATCGTTTGGCAACCCGTTTGTTGAACAACTGGGTTTGGGTTTGGGTTTGGGTTTGCGTCAGGTTGGGTGGAGTTTCGGCGCCGCTTTCTTGATCCCCGTATAACAAGTCCGCATGGGTTCAGACGTTCAGGCAAAAGCGTGCATTCACATCCTCATTATTCCAGTAAATGGACACGAAGTTGCAGAAACCCATAGAACAAAGCCGGATGCCCACCCAGATACAGAGAAGGCGCTTGCGCAAATCAAAAGCATGGATGCAACAGCTTGAAAGAATAAACCACGCGTCCCAAGCTCAAAAGCCCAGATTCTTTGTGAAATGGCATCTATTCCTTTAAAAAAAAAAGGCAATGGCTAACATTCTGAAAAGCCGATGAAGGCATCAGCTAGATCAGTTGCCAAATATGCCTTCATCACAAGGAATCAAACTAAAGTCACCAATAACCTCCTGAACCCGGTTAAACAACGGCAGGATACCGCCCACTCAACAAAACGCCAGACAAAAGAATATACGACATAGCAATCAGCATCACCACGAACGTCCATTCATTAAATTAAATCCGAACGTCTGGGCTACAAACCGCTAGTCTGGACTAAAAATACAAAAACATGGGGTTCACTCAGCAAGCAAGCGCTGAAGATTTTTCAGGCTACATCATGGAAGACTGACTGGTTCGATCAACAGTGTGCTTGCTTTAAGACGCTTTTCATCCTCTTAGTCGACCTTGCGGCGGAAGGAGCACCCCTCGGTTAGCCTGGCCTTCCCGCCAGTAGGCTGGCAGAGCACCGTCTGACAGCCCGGGCAGACCACGACCGTCTGGGAGTGGCTGAACACAGTCGTGCTGCAATTCATCAGGAAAATGTTCAGTTCCATGTCCACAATAAATTTATTGGTTAGGCAATGAGATCACAGTAGCATGGTGCACAGGTTGTTAAAGACAGAACAGATGTTTAAAACAGATGCTATTACTCTTTTGTAAAGAGGTGGTGGAGATTGAATTTGATCAGGTAACTTGGGTTGAAAAGGCTGTGGTATACAAACCACTATAACAGCACCCTGAGGCAGTTATCACTTTCCAGTGATAAGGACTACATGCACAACTAATCTAATACATGACAGCTGTAGTTGCATAAAACACTGGTTATTTTCTATTGAAATCAATTCAAGTGGAATATGAACCACAAATAATTCCAAAACATAGTGCGGTAGAAATGTATTAATGTCACGTATCATATAATGGGACATATCAAGTTATAAAAGAAAATTCATATATATGCACACAACTGGTTACAAAAACATGTCAAGGTATCTTACATGTTGAAGCAGCCCTGGCATTTGACATCCTGCACCAGAAACAATGCATAACCATTAGATCACGAAGCATGCATAATCAAGGGCAAGTAATAGTTAGTCCAGCATGGAAGGCAAACAGGGTAAACTATTGCAAGCCAAAAAGTCAGGCATCAAATGGAAAGTGTAATACATATACAGCCTTTTAGTAGCTTCCATAAAAAGCTAACTGAGCTTAATATTTAGTGATGTTCTTGAGAAGACTGTACCAAGTCCAGTTTAGTGTATATCTCCTAATTGGGGCAAAGTGATGGCCTGTTTCTAGAACAAACTGACCCACGCTGATTGCAAATTAGCATATTTTTCTTTCTCACAGAATTATAATTGTAGTTGCATAGACATGTTTCAGCTTCAGGTATAGTTATTTCCACACTACTAATTCGTACATAATATGGCAAGGTGTAGCAGACCTCAAACAATCGTGAAGCAACGATAGAGCCACCATTCACAACAAAAATAAGTAATCATAACACAGCAAACCGCAAAGCTATGTGGGGAGCACCTAGAAGCATCCACAATTAGCAAGTTCAACAATTATATGCCTTTGCACCTATACATGCCTGTCCAAAAAAAAACTCATCCTCAAAACAATTCAAGCAACAAACACAAATCAACACATTGCAGCAGGTGTCTACTATGTTTCAATTGAAGCTAGTTCTACGCTAACTATTATGAAATAACGATGGACAGCACCGCATCTGTAATGTCACCTATGATCGGCACGCGCAGGCACATGTCAATGCAGAGATAAGGAACACACATGCAAACATTTTCCTGAATTAAGTACTCGAAAAAATTACCATGAAGAAGGAGTTGGGGGACTGGACAAGGCGCTTCTTCTTGTGCTTGAGCTTCTCCAGTTCAGCCGGCGGGTTCAGCAGGTCGATGTCATTCTGCAGTACCTGCACCACGACCGAAACCACACGGATGACAACACAGACCTACGAATCAAGCATCGAATCCGAACGAGAAACGAGCGGAACCCGATCCGGTGACCCACGTACCATGGTGGCAGGGGACGGCTAGCTCCGGCTCCGCGCTCGCTGGTCGTCTCTGGAGGATGAGGTCTCCGGAGAAGAAAGCGTGGCGGCGGCGGCGGGAGGTGATGGAGGTTTAGGGTTGCGGCGTGTGGTTATATCGGGGTGCGGCAGCGACATCCGCCGTTGGATCCACGAGTCCGGGTTGGGCGCGGCGTTCCTCTATTGGGCCCATACTGGACCGCTATGCCCTGGAGAGACCCAACGAAGGAGATGGAGAGTTACAGTCCGCGAAAGTATGCAAGTACTCCTTCCGTAAATAAAAAAACAGTCTATTTTTTTGTTAGATTGTATTTTGTTTCTCTTTTTGATCAATAATTTTTCAAAATTTGGTAAAATTTATGAACACATAAATTGCATATTAAAAAAATATTTTTCATGGTAAATTTAAAAGTATAAATTTTATATTATTAAAATTTAACAAATTTATATAAATTTTTGGTCAAAGAGAAGAAAGAAATACACTCAATCAAAGTCAAAAATAAACTTTTTATGTCCAATAAACTTTTTATGGGACAGAGGTAGTACGTGATTAGGAGGCCTGCTACAGTCCTCGAATGAAAAAGGTGACCTACTCAGAGTCATTGCCTTGTGTTTAATTTTTTTTAATATTATTGTCTTCATTTTGTTTTTCAGCCAGTCCACCTTTTCCTCTGTCCTTTTCTAAGTATTTTCAAAAAATATCAAATTTTCACTGCATCAAAATTTAATACTTTTTTTGCCACTCAATCTTAAGTTCTTCGTTGTCATACTTCTTCCCAAAACCAAAATTATGAACTTGATATGTAGATCTAGTTTAATTATATGCTAGGTGATTATATCGCATTTGTAACTACCTTTTACGGACTACGGAGTACCGTAGTTTTTCTGAAACGTGATGACGACAAAAAGGGTAGGTGCAATGACACGAACCAAAATAAATACTGTTTTTTTTTCATAGAAGATGACCTCTGAATCAACCTGTTTTCTAAAATTTACTGCTCGTTTTGTTACCATGTAAGGTGCAAAATATGCAAATTACATCACCATCAAGCGTAGTTTTCAATCTTTTGTTGCAGCAATCGTTAAGTATCAGTCGTGATAATAGTTCAACCAATGCTAGCAACGTTCTTTTTTTTTTTTTTCCTCAAGCATAGGAACTGAAGATCATCGCACATCAGGGCCAGCGTCGTGCATGCCACGGTCGAAAGGACAGCCGAATGACTATTCTATCATCTGTGAAAATTATCGTAGGAAAAAAAAAAGATCATTTGTGAAATTGTTGGGAAAAAAGCAACTGTTGAGAGTGGGATTTGAACCCACGCCCTTTCGGACCAGAACCTTAATCTGGCGCCTTAGACCAACTCGGCCATCTCAACTGTTGTTTATTGCGTTTCTTTTTCCTATTCTTCAACGGTTCGTCGACCAACCCAGTTTGTTCCTTCACAAAAATAGGCCTGCTATTCTGGATCGCAGAAAACCTCACCACATTTCCGCTAAATTCCACCACCCAAAACACGGCCAAAAAACAGTTGCTTCGTCGCCTCCTCCTTAACCGGGCAGCCACACAACCCGTCCCGAGCCTCCCGGCTCCGGGCTATTTAACGCCCGACACCGCTCGGTCGCAAGAACCAGGCCAGTTCCACTGCCCACCCTTCCGATCACCAAGCGAGCGCCTTCCCCCAGGCACCACCACTACCAGCCTCGTCGCGAGGCCACACCGTTCACCAGGGGGTGGGGAGGGGAGGGGAAAACATATCCGCCCGAACATGGCCTCGGTCCGCGTTCTCCCGGCGATGGTCGCCATCCTCTTCTACATCCTGTTCTACGTCGCGGCCGGCGCCGACGCCGCGCGCGCCACGGACGACGCGCCCGACTACCTCGTCCAGGGCCGTGTCTACTGCGACACCTGCCGCGCCGGGTTCGAGACCAACGTCACCGAGTACATGAAGGGTACGTACGCGTGTGGGTTGGTTCCTGATCCACTAGCCGGCTTAACACTGTATCTTCTTGATCGCGCATGCATGCAGGTGCCAAGGTGAGGCTGGAGTGCAAGCACTTCGGCACGGGAGTCGTGGAGCGCGCGATCGACGGCGAGACCGACGAGACCGGCACGTACAAGATCGAGCTCAAGGACAGCCACCCCGAGGACATCTGCGAGGTCGTCCTCGTCCGGAGCCCCCGGGCGAACTGCGCCGAGACGCAGCCGCTCAGGGACCGCGCGCGCGTCGTGCTCACCATGGACAGCGGCATCTGCGACGGCCGGCGCCTCGCCAACCCGCTCGGGTACTTCAGGGACGTGCCGCTGCCCGTCTGCGCCGCGCTGCTCAAGCAGCTCGACGTGGCCGACGACGATGACCAGTAAAGTGTGGGGTGACGCCGATCACCGGCAGATCACCAGACAGGCTGCACAGACTGTAAATCAGTGACCTGGGTCGTGGCATGTATGTAGCGCAGATGTGTCAGCAAAATACAAAAGCAATATCTAATCTGGAAACATGAAAAAAAAACTGTAATTTTGCTGTCTAACATAACTGACAACCTGTGACTTACCGTATCTTCAGTTGTGAGCTCTTGTTCAAGCCGCTTGCTTTTTGTATTTAAAATAGAGCCTCTGCAACATAAAAAAGCATGCTGGAGCGAAAACTTATCAATGGAACCAATCTTAACTTCTGGTTCTGTAGTGGCAGCAGGATAATATATCATTTCATTTCTATGGAAAGTTACTAAGTTACAGGATATTCATAAGAACTAGATGAGGCAATGTTTACAAGTCATCTAGTGGATCCTAGTCGCCCTGAATCAACCAGGCTGACTAATTGTTATTAGTCAGAACGATCAGGCCAACTAACCGCAATTGGTCGGATGACTTGAAAACATAGTGAGGCCAAGGTGTATTTTCCACCTACAGCACAGCAATTTGATTACATCACATTTCATGAAGTATGGACTAAACCTATAGGGTTTACAGGGCAAACATCTTCCAAGAGGAAATTAGCTCTTCACTACCAAGGTTTCAGATCCCCCACAGGTCCAGCAGTCCAGTTGAGACGCTTGTCGCCAGGTTGTAAGTATGTACCCTCTGGGTGTGGGAGCTTGCGAGCAAGCCCATTCAAGATTTGGTGGAATGCGTCCCTTGGCTGTGCTGGCTGGGGGAACAGCATGGCCTGCTTCATTGATGGATTTGCAAGTAACCTTTGCTTTCTTAAGATATCATCAATAGGCATTGATGTGAGGATTGTGTCTAGTCTTGGGACATTCTTCTCCTCGACAAAGACACCAATTTCCTCCCACGGGATTGCATCCGCAAATGGCAGCACTATGTCATCAGCTATAATGACTGGAATGCAGCCAAAGACTACAGCTTCAACCAACCTAGGGCTCCATGGTGCCCAGCCTAATGGGCACAGGCAGAAGACAGCACGCTGCATATCTTCGTAGTAAGTGGCAGGGTGATCTGTAGAAATGTCAAATAGAGGGTTGCTCTTGAAATTTTCCCATAGCGAAGCACGTGCACCCCTGTACAAACAAGAGTATATTACAAAAATGAATAGCAGAATCAAACAAAGACACAAAATTTGAATAAGTTAAAACTTTAAATAGGTTGCTACCTTGCATAGTACCCGCCCTCTGGGTCATTCCCAGTGTCATAGAAAAGACCCCTGAAGTAAACGAAGATTGATCGTGGAGTGTCAGGGGAAATCAAATGAGCTTGCATTTTCTGCGGAGGAGCGTAGGGTGGTATAATGATGGAGCCCTCCTTCAGACAGACATGATTCTCCTGCCCAAAAGTTTGGACCAATGTTGCACGTCGCAGCAGTGGAAGAATTCCACGCTCGATAGCTTTTTCTTCCTGCAAACATCAATATAGTTATTACACATAGAATCCTTTGAGTAAAATAGTAGCAACAGTAACATAAGAAATTATCCAACATCTGTTAAACAGAAACATATGCATAATAAATACCAGAGTCAATGAGATGAGCACTCACCTGGTAGTGAAAACACGCTGCGAAATCATGTGGGACAACGAAGAAATGATCAGCACCATCAGTTCTGTTCCAGTAAGGCCATTTGTTTGAAATATACTGGATCGCACTCCTCATGACCCGTGGTGACTTGAACGGCAAGGGCAATCCAGCATTAGTTAGATCGCAGGTGGTGTAAACCGGTGTGTAGAACCAATCAGCCTCCTTGGGATTCAGTGTCCGCACCGCGCTTGAGAGCAAGAAACGGTGCATGAATATCTCTGCAGCGAACATGTGGCTGAGGCACCGTGGATCCTTGGTGACTATCTTCTTGTTGTACTTCCTCGGCAAGTCGTAAATGAAGACCTTCAGCCTCCCCACAGGGTTGTCTTCCAGAACGTCACCGGCGCTCCCTGCAGTTTCATAGTAGTAGTTTCAGTGCAAACACGCATTTACTGATGCAGTTTCATAGTTGTTTCACATGAAAACCCAACAGAAAAGGGGACAATAAGAACAAAGTTGAATATAACAGCTACAACAATCTTTACAAATCCTGCTACGCATTTCCTGATGCTCAAGAGCTAACAATCATTTCAAATCGATTATTCGTTCTCCCGCGCCACGGCTAGACGATGGAACAGTAGAGCACGGAACGAAGAAATCGGGCCACAATCAAGAGTCCTACAGGCTCCCGACTCCAAAGAATTAGGCTCCCGAATCCTGACAGCTAAAAGCGCCAAAGGCATCAGCTTTAGAGCATAAAACTAACGGGGGGGGGGGGGGGGAATACCTGAGATGCGCTCGCTGTGCTGCTGCCGAACAACGTGCTCGTGCTCGGCCTCGCCGGAGGCAGCGTCGCCCGCGGCCCGCGGCGCGAGGACGAAGGCGGCCAGCAGCAGCAGGACGGCCACGGGGAGCCATCCCGTCCGTGATCCCATCGCGGACGCCTTCTCCACCCGCCTCCTCCACGCCACCAGAGCCCGCCGCGAGAGAGAGAAGAGGTGGGATTTGGGAATTCGATAGAGGGAGGGGGAGACTGGGAGCCGACGCCACGGAGATTTTTGTTTTGTTTAGCACAAAAGGACACAGAGAGAGAGAGAGAATAGGCTCCAACAACTAGTCCACGGCAATCAAAGGGAAGCACTTTCTTAAGGCGAGGTTAGATATGATATTTACCATTTTGGTGTTCCGTTACTAGCCTGTTTAATGAACTGTATCTCAGTCACAGCACCGCTTCTTTGTCAAACTAAAAAAAAAATAGGTTGATTAATGGGGAAAATAACAGTGACAACCAAGGCAGCATTTTCATTGGCAATTATGTAAACAAAATATTTGCAATATACGGTGATGATAATTTAAATAGAAAGAAAATTAAAATACAAAATTAAATAAATCATGCGTAAAATATTTGTACTAAGAAATTATTTTACAATAAAATAAATAATATTTTTATAATTTTTTGAAATAAAATAAATAATCAAAATTAGATGTTTAAAAATCTAAAATGACACTTATTTTAAAGCGTAGGAAGTAGAATTTTCATCTACCTGTAGCAAGCTGGTCACGCGTGTTTAGTTGTTTACCCAAGTCTTTGGAGCCCGGGACACGCTCGTCCATCGCGCTGGTGTTTGACGCCTTCGCTAGGACCGTCAAACCGGACCTCTCTCTGGCTGAGACTCGACGACGACCATGTGCCGCAGCTTTGAAATGCCCGTGTTTCTTCGCTATCACGATACCCAGTTCTGTTTTGCCTCGTATACGTCCCACGGAGGAGCATCCCAAGAAAATATTTTGCCTGCCGGCTACGTTATCTTTTCGTACAAAATTACGCGCAAAACAAAATGTTCCTTTACAAAAGCCAGTGCAAAAAAGAAAATGGCGATCAGTTCGGTTTTACATCGAGGCCGTATCATAGCTTATCGAGCTCAAACTTTTTAACCCCCACTCACATCACAGGAGTTAAACCTGCTAAGAAAAGTGTCCACATTTTCTGCAAAATGTTTAACCCACAGGAATCGATCTTCACTATTTTCTGATTGCTGAAAATTTATCGCCTTTCACTTACATACAAATTTGTTTAAAATTCTAAAAGCATGTAGCTAAATGCTCTTTACAAGTTCAGAATGGTGAGTTAAATGAAACTGGACAAAACTTTTGCCTTGGTTGCAATCGCGTGACGCTGGCCACAAAGTGCCTGGACCCCATCCCTTGCTGTCCATTGCCAGTACATTTACGTAGTCGTTTCCTCGTGGTCATGGTACCCCGTAACCGTGCCCATAAAGACAACTGGCCGGCCACATATGGAAGTGTGGGTGCCCGGGCGGTGCAGAAGCTATAGGTCCGGGAACACATCATCATCACTGCCAAGTGGACCCCATCATCAGCATCGGACAATAACAGCCACCGTTAGCATCACCATACAGCTCGAAAACCACCAGAAGAGTTCATGGTGTTTGATCACAAATCCAAAGCAAAAAAACCGTGTTGCTTTCTAAGAATCAAGGAATAACCGGGTCAATGAATAACGTCATATCACATAGGAGTCCATCAGACTGAAGAACCATAAGAATGCTTACTTACCACACATTCACACGCAAACAAACCAGAAAGAGATTCAAGGATTCTCCCTCCTGCATCCCAGAAAATGAAGTTCCAAAATGAATTACAGCTTACATTTCAGTTGCAAATTATTTTGTACTCAAAATGCACTTTGGCAGATGACATACGACCATCACAGCATGGCAATCATCCTCGTGAAACAAAAAATTTAGCCAAACAGAAAGAGAACAATATAGCAGCAGAGCAGAGACTCCCTCTGCAAAGGTAGATAAATAGATGGATACTACTCCAGGCTCTTAACCTATGAGCAGCTTGTTCTCTTCCAGGAAACTGTAGGTTGGGACCTCAAGGTTGAACGGTGCAGGGCCCTTTCGGATCCTTCCAGAGATGTCGTAGTGGGAGCCATGGCACGGGCAGAACCAGCCACCAAAATCGCCAGCGTTTGGGAGAGGGATGCAACCAAGATGAGTGCAGACACCAATGACCACTAGCCACTCAGGGTTCTTCACACGCTCAGCATCCTGCTCTGGGTGACGCAGGGATGCAACATCGACACTGTTGGCCAGCTTGATGTCATCTTCTGTACGACGCCTGATGAAGACTGGTTTTCCACGCCACTTCACAGTCACTGTGGTGCCTGGTTCGATACTAGAGAGGTCCACCTCAAGTGAAGCAAGAGCAAGCACATCCTTACTTGCTGACATACTCAGGACAAACTTCAGTATAAGGAGACGGAGAAGTGATGCATATATGAATCTCCCACCACTCAGAACAAAGTAAGCAAAGGCACGCTTGCTGGGATCACCAGGAGGATATCTTTCATGGTTGTACTCATCATAAACCACCTTGGGAGTAGGGTTCTTGAGGGCAGCCACTGTTGCTGGAAGGTCAGCCAAGCCAACATCTTGGTTTCTTGGCACTAGAGTTTCTGTTGATGAGAAACCTGCATGATAAAGTAATAGTTACTATACAGGCAATATTCAGACAGCAACAAATAACAGTATGCCTTTTATTTAAAGTAATGTTGACCTTGATAATATCATGCTAAGCAGGATGAAAACTAACAGAATGTGCATTGGACCCAATAGACAAAATGGTCTTTCAGTGATTAAACAGGCTGGATCAAACAGAGATGAAATGATGGCATGGATTTAACCAAAAAAATGAAAACCAATGGTACAAAAATAAGTACTCAGTGATGGATCGTGGCACAGGGAGTTATACAACAGCAACTAATGCCCCCCCCCCCCTCCCCTTCAAAAGAAGACAGTACCACTGTTATGATCTTTGCTACGTTTTCCTCCTTAAGAGATGACTGGGCTACTGTTATGATCTTTGCTGCCAGGTGGAGTTTTATAGTCCAAATTGTACTATGTCACATAATGACGTAAGTAAATAGTACTCGTATGTGCACATAATGACACGAGGAAATAACCAAATGCATGAAGTAAGGCAATAATAAGGCAGAAATGTCATACGCATATTTTTCTTGAGAAGGGTTCAGATGTAATCTGATAAGTAGACTGGAAGCGCAAAATTAAATGTCACAAATGATTCACCTTTTCAAGGCAAGGAGATCTGACGTTAGAGATTTATCTCCTGCTCTACTTTTATGATCCAATCAACATAACAACACAGTATTGCCATGCTAGTGACCTATTACATCACTAATTTAAAGGTAATAGCCTTTACACAGTACTTATGCTGTGCTCATAGACAAACAAAGGTAAACGGCCACATATCAAGATATGGGTGCCAAACAGCGTACTAACATGCTAACATTGAATAACGAGCAATTTTTCACAAACGGTTCAAAAGTAAGTAATCAGCCGCATGCTCCTACATATCACGAAATGGTTGCCAGAAAGCCTACAATCATGCTAAATGTAGCAGTTAAAAAGAGCCGAATGTCCTTATTGAAATGGTGCAGATGTACTGGGAACATAAAGCATGTTATACAAGCAAGCTAGCTGCACAATATTCAATTGATTGATAAGAAATGTTGCACAGAAAGCTACAATCGACAAGGTTTGTATGAATATATGCTGTTAACGACCAATCGAAGAATGGAATGCTCACTGCGCACACAAAACAACGATGCAAACAGGAAGGCTTCCAGGCAAACATATACACCCGCTAAAACATATACCATCGATCTCGTCGGTCACCACCTAGTCCTAGATCAAGGGATAGGATCCCGATCCCCCCACCAGGAACGAACCTACAGAATAGCCGTGGTGCGTGTGTATCAGTGAGAGACGGGATCGACGCGCTCACCTCTGGCGGCAGCGAAGAAGGGGGATTCGATGTAGAACCGCGGCTGGCTGCGGCCGCGGGCCGATTCGTCGTTGTCCCCGCCGGATCCGGCGACGGGGCCCCTGGCCGCAGCGGTGGCGGCGGGGCGCCAGGAGAGGGAAGACGAGAGCCTCCTCCCCGCAACCCTCAGCATGGTGGTCGTCCTCCTCCGCTAATCTAATCTTCGCTAGGTTCGCTCGCCCGGGTCTCTTCGCCTCACGGGAAGAGAGAGAGAGACGGGGAGGTACGACGAGGGGTGGAGAAAAATATTGCGAAAAGTGGGCTAGATGGCCACGTAGCAGAAAGATAGTTGGCAGTTGGGCTAGATGGCCAAACCCATTTGACGTAAGGCCCGAACTGGATCGGCGGGCCGGCTGAATAATCTGTTACTGAGAGGCCCGCTAAGGATTTCCTTTCATAAAACTGAGTGGGCTCCTAAATAAACTAGGCTGAATTAATTCCCTCAAACAAAAAAGTAGGCCCAACTAGTATACGTTGTCTAAAAAAAGATGACGAAACCAAAGCTGATCCTGAACTCCAACCTAGTATTTGCCTCCTCAATAAAATTCTGAAACCATTGCAATGCTTTTAAATAAAAGGTGAAAGTGGCTACAGATAAAAAAGGGGATGGCAATTGACAAGAAGGACATTCCCCAAGTTTTCCATCAATCCCGTGGCATTCACCGGGAACAAGGATTTCCCTTCGTTTCAAAAAAAAAAAAAAATCTCCCTTGCATGTGTTCCCAGCCCATCAGTTCGTTCCCAAGTTGCTACATGCCTCGAAGTAAAATTTGCACCCCTAAAATATTTTTTCTGTTCTTAAATTATTATTTGTCTTGTTAAAAAATTAGTAAAATGCGTAAAATTAGAAGAAATGATTTTTTAGAAACTTTAATGCTAAAGTAAATTATATCAAAATATATTATATTTATTATATTTTTTTAATAAAACAAATGATTAAAAATAATGTTAGAAGCCCATGCGACACAGTTTAGAAACGGAGCAAGTAACTAGGTTCACGAAAACAAAAGTCACCAGCTTCCCTTTTTTTCGCTAGGTGCATGCACAAGAATATTGATCATTGCGAGCCGGCCTTTATCAGCGGACGTGACAGATGCACGGAGACAGTGACACGTATGCTGTTTAAACTCGCTGCATT
Source organism: Zoysia pacifica (assembly GCA_001602315.1). Taxonomy (NCBI): domain Eukaryota; kingdom Viridiplantae; phylum Streptophyta; class Magnoliopsida; order Poales; family Poaceae; genus Zoysia; species Zoysia pacifica. The sequence goes on from BCLH01001236.1 coordinate 40,634, forward strand.
GGCGAATCGATTCACTCATAAGCGTGCCGGCCAATTCGGCGCCAAAGTTACGCAGATTCTGTAGACATGCATCGCAACTGGATGCTGGTGCTGTGCATGTGTGTCGATCGACGCCGTCAACTAATACGACAAATGTCATGGCATGTTTAATTAACTAGGCTCTTCATGATGCATGCATGGTAGTACTTCGTTAATTTCGATCGACCGGCGCCTACCTAATAAAGTTCATGCAAAAGAAGCCAAAGATTCTTGCCGGCATGATGCTTTTTGGGATTAGGAATTTTCATGGGGATCGATTACACATGCATCCAAGTGTCCAGCTCCCCTCAGTGCTGCCAAGGCCGTGACTGAGACGTCCTTTTGAGTCCAAGTGGCAATTTTCATTTTACCCGTATGCAAGCGGCTACTAAAATGGGAAGTACCCCTACTTCGCCCTGTAGTTGAAATGATGACACTCGGACAGAAGATGCTACTTACTCTCTTGGTACCTCAATTGTCAACACCACTTCTAACATTAATTTTGACTCTTCGTCTTAATAAAAAAAAATTTGACAGATAGCATATATTTTGTTGTAATTTTCTGGACCATTAAAGCTATTGGAATCGTAATTTATAATTTTTTATGTTTTAACTAATTTTTTAATAAGACGAATAGTCAAACATGATGTTAAAAGTTAACGACGATAATAATTTACGAACGGAGGGAGTAGCCATTTTTGAGTTCAATCCTCATTTCGAAACGACGTGATCATTTTGCTAATGGAGAGAGTACATGTGAATTCTTACATATTTAGGGCCCTTTGGCAGAAGCGATTCTCTCTAAGAAGTGATTCTTTTTGATAGTGTAGGACAAATTCTTAGAATAAAATAGAGAATCACTTCATAAATTAATCATAAAAAGCTACTTTTTCAATTCTCAACCACTTACTTCATTTTAGAGAATCCCCTCACAAAATCAATTAAAAATTAATTTTCCTGAAAAATAGTATTTGACAGAGCTTCTCTAATTCTACCTAACAATTAACCCTGTTAGAGCTCTGCCAAAGGGGGTTACTTTGAAATTTCTATGTTTCAAACCAGTCCCAAAAGCTTTTCCAAGTGAACTATGCTACTTCAATCCCACTAGCTAACTAGCTAGTCACCAAACATTGAGGATTGAAAGGTCGCTCTATAGCTATGGGCATGTACTTCCATGAATACTTAAGAATATGGACCACACCAGCCTGAAAGTACTTCCATGAATACTTAAGAATCTGGCATGGGCACTAGTAGACAGATAAGCAGGTTCCAAAGAAACTGAAGCTTAGGGAGTACTCCCTTCCTTCCTTTAATATTGTTACAAACAGAAGAACTGACTGAATTAAGCAACGGCGACACTGTAAGCGACTCCTCCGACAAGACACCCCATAAACAAATAGCCAAAAGCAAATGCGTGATTAACAATAAATAACTTGGCGTACGAACTGATCAATTGGGACAAGAATAATCCCGGAAAAGGAACTCGTTTACCATTTGAGAAGGTTGGCGTCGTACGTGGAACTAGTTCTGCGAGTAGAACCAAGTGGGGAACATTCTTGCACATTTCTTTCTACACTATTGGATGCATGCATGGATGCACCATGTGCAAGTGGTATTTGGCAAAGTGAAAGTGGCAATATTGTTCCTTCGGACATCTCAGGAGCATCAACATCGATCAAGGGGAAATCTCTTGCAGGCATCAGAAAGAATGTACTACGTGCAGTGTACTAATCAAAAGAGCATAGGCTACATCATGGCAGTACGACGTCGCAATAAGATGCACATATATATAGCTATTTCATTTATATTTGTGCATGTCAATCGAAGCGTTACCACTTGCATTGTACTATTCTTGTTTTAACGATCATACAAATTAACGGTGCTGTACCACATATGAGGTGTGCAAATGGTACCTGATCTCCCAACCTTTTGCCAAATTGAGGTGTTCCCTGCTTCCCTTGCAAGCATAAGGAAAATTATTTAGCACGAACAATTTAATATATAGTGCGAACCGCATCGATTCTCAGGTGTAGAAAAAACGTATTCAGTAACTAGAGGGATCGAATAACATTCTGATCAAATTTGGGCATGAAGAGCTCCAATTAGTAATTTGAAAGGTAGTAAAGTTTAGGACGATCGGTTAGGAGAGAATGTCAAAAGGATTATTTTAGTAAATGTTTGGTGTAAACCGTGAAGAATATGTCTCTTACGTTATCCTAATGATCACTTATATGAGTTTCTTCTCTTCAATTTATGTCAATATATAATATGCTACCAAAAACTCAAATGACAAATATGTTGAGAACGTACGACTATTGTCTCTTTCTCCTGCTATGAAGATACTCAAAGCCGAGGAATGTTGGAGTGGATTTACAGCTGCCAGAATTTTGTTTCATTCACCAGAATTGTTATGTATTCACTGGTCACTGTTGGCGCAGCCAGAATATTCCTCCTGCTCGCACCAGCGCACCAGACGTAGTACGCCCAATGGCGGAACTGAAAGAGGGGGAGGGGGGGGGGGGGCTCAGGAGCCGCCGGGGCCATGGCCCCCGTATGATTAGAAATTTTCTTAAATATATATTGCTCTTCTTATGTCAAAAAATAATATTTAGTCTAGAAAAAAAGCAAATCACTTAACTAATTAAAAATAGTTTAAATAATTGTCTAATCTCTCTAACATATCTAGTAAAAATAATTTAGAAAACAAAATGTTCAAATATTATGAAAGTATTTCTTTTGATGAATTTAAAAGTACAAATACTAGATTTTAAATTTAACTAAATCTATATAAATCATTGATCAAATTTATAATCAACAAAATCTAGAAATAAGCTTTTATTGAGATGGAATGAGTAAAAAAATACTCAGTATCTATCCTAAATTATAAGTCATTCTAGATTTAATATTTCACTTTTTTCACTCCCTTTAGTTCCTTTGCTCTGTCCCAAAACCACTTATAAATTGGGACAAAGGAGTACTAAACTATTTTTATCCTCTAATCATATTGTTTTTACATTTATGGTGTAATCTATTTAGTAAACCAAAGTTAAACATTAAAATTTTTAAAGAACATAGCATCTAGCAACAAGAAATTCAAATTAAAATAAAAAAAGTATAATACTGATTTTTTTATTGTTATGTTTTTTTGTCTATTGCTAAATTTTGATGCAAATTTCTAAATTTGATATATATGTGGACAATAAAAATTTGATGCATATTACTATTTTTTGAAAAAAAATATAAAAATTGTGTGGCTCCCCTTAAAATTTTCGTCCAGTTCCACTGCTGAGGAGACTTCAGGCGTGCACGCCACGGCTAATCGGCTAGCTGCTGCACGTCCGGCGCCGCTGTCAGTGCCTGCCTGGCAGAGGAAGAAGGCTAACAATAAGCTGACCAAGTAGTAGTATGAAACCTCGGACCATGATCGCCGCCGCAAAATTTGAAACGGCGCCGGAGTTTATAAAGCCGGCCGGCGTGCCGGAAGCTTTGAACGGTCGCGCGGCGCTAGTACGGGTAGCACTCCAGCTTTCGAGGCACACTCCTAGATGGATTGCATGCAGCCGAAAGGCTTGAAACCTACCGTGCCGGCCCAAGACCGAGAGTGCGGGGGTGACTGGACCCACGCCGCGATGCAGGCGGCCGCCGGCTGGCAGGGCATGCATACCGGTGACCACCCGTCCATTCACCGGAATCAAGCTCGATCCATATGCTGTACGTAGTGCGTGCTGCGCGCGTCCAAATGCCTGCTCCTCCCACAATTCGCTGCTGATAAGGGCCTGACTACTGACTTTGTATGGAGGAGGCGCGGATTCAGCGTCCTTTATATCGTAAAAATTTCACAAAAATTTCATACAAATTAATTTAATTTCAAAAAAACCATAAAAAATAAAAAAAATTCTCGCGGTCCAAAGATACCTCAATTCCTCGGGAAACTTGTCTAAACCCAGAGCTATGGAGTATCGACCAAGGCTACTTATTTTGGTCGATATTCACGTACGTACTCCGGCCGGGAATCTCCATGGACGACGTACGCTCGCACATCGGACCACCGCGCCGCCAGCGCCGAACCTATCTTTTGTTTTGCTTCAGCGCGTAAAGAAAGCATCCAGCTGACCCGCTCCATCGATGGTGTCGCACTCTCGCGCCTTCCGGCCGGCCGCAGAAAAAAAAAAGAGAAAGAAGGCGCCATGGCTCAGCCGAAATCCATGAAAGCGGCCGGACTGACTGGTAAACCGTCCATACGAGTACAAATTGACGTGTCCTTTGTGGCGATTCATGTATCTCCGTGAATATATCCAACCCGGCCGTATATGGCCTCTCACGCCCTAGCCAATGTTCCCGATGACGGGAATACCTCCGTGAACTGATGACCAATATACTACTAGCCTAGCCAGTAGCTAATGCAAGATAGATTTTAAAATATACCTAAATGATCCTTTCATTTATACTGATCTCAAAGCATAAATTGTTCTATATGGAATCTTCAATTTGGAACTAGCGAGTTCAGAGCGCAACACTGGAATGGACGGATGAATCACCGGATAGCAGCACAGTGCAGATGCGGCCTGGCCCGGTGATCGTTATGATGGGTTGGAGCCAACTCCTCTCCCATAGAGGAGAAACTGCAGAGGAGCACGGGGAATTTGATATGTTCCCAACCGTTCGATCAGAAACAATAGCTCAAATCTACTTTCACAATAAGAATTAAACAGTCAAATTCTTAGGAATAGTAACTTTTTATTCTAACGATATGGAATCGATACTGTATAAAGCCATTAGTTACTATATCAGATATACTATATTTGCCTCAGCTGCATTACTGCAGACAATATATAGATTCTGATAGATTACAGGCAACGAATAGTTTTTTTAATATAGCTCTATATATCCCCGCTAGCGTCATGTGTAGATCTTTTTCTACACACTGCTTCTACATTGCTAGGCTTGTTAAATTGTTTGTTTGCTTATCATTAGCATACGTAGATCATTTTTACTTAGAAATAGTCCTTATTACGAGTAATTAGGAGTATATTAACACTATCATGCTTCGGCTATCATGCTGTTACAGAACGAACGCCAGATGGAGGATGGACCCTCCCTGTCCTTTCCCGGCTTGTCCCGACCACGGACGCGTGAAGGGCACAGGTCGTCACGTGCCACGTGGGCCCACGTGGGCGTGCCCTCTAGACAGGTCCGCCTGCTCCCTGAGCCAGGAGGGCCCACGCGGCGTGCATACGTATCGTGGCCCATGTACGCGACGGTCAGGTTCATTGCACGCATACACGCGGATTGCCGTGTCGATGCATTTGTAGGTGCCGTGCGCCCCCCAACCTACGACCACGTACGTGACCACAGGAGAGAGAGAGAGAGAGAGAGAGAGAGAGAGAGAGAGCGCACATGCAGCGGATTGCAGAGACTTATGGAACACTATCTGTCAAGATATCAACGGAAACCGGTAGGCAGCCTAGTGGTCACGGCTTCTTGCTTCTTTTGTTATCGTTATTCACTTTTACATAGGTGTATTCGTTCTAGCTGCTTTTAGCCTTTAATTATGATAATCTGAATTATATAACAATAATGATTTAATATATGTGGATTTTTTTTCCAAATTATGAAACTAAAAATTTATATTATAATAAATTCACTGTGTTTAATACCTTTATTATTCCAGACAAAAGACAAGTTGACCTTATCAAATTTCTAATTATTATAAATTTGTTACCGTCCTCAACTCCAACTCGGACTCCTCGAAAGGCAAATAGTTCATTAGTTAAAAAAACTAAATAAATAAATTTTATAATCTAGCCTTCAAACACGTCTATAAAATTAGGTTTATAAAACAGATTATATAAACTACCTCAATAATTTAAATAATAATAATCTTTGCTAAGTTCCAAACATGATCTTCGTTACGGTTGCTTCAATTTTTACTGTATAACATTAAATTTGATATATGCTAGGATAAAAATAGCCGTAACCACAACTTAAAAATAGCTCAAACAAACACACCCATCATCTTTTAACTATTT
>BCLH01001236.1:46690-92358 GCA_001602315.1 Zoysia pacifica
GTTAAGAGGGAACAGAAGAGGAACAAAAAAGAAGCATGTACAGAAAGGAAAAGCAGAAAGGGGACCCAGGATGGAGAGAACAAGATTCCTGTTAACATCCATTGTGTATATTCATATTCCCGCTAAAAAGAAGGTACAAAACTGAGTAGCGTAAGAAATCCCGAAGGAAATGGACATTGGAAAGAAAATACAATGTTTTCTCTTAAAAATTACTCTCTTCGATTTTAAAATATTAACATAATTAACATTTAACATTAAAATTTAATTATTCATCTTAATCAAAATATTTATTCAAACGTGTAAAATTATTAGTCATGTTTCAAGTATCATTAATGATACAATAAAATATAATATAACACTCCTCTGCTTTCTTATTGTTGTCATTCCGATTGGGGTGTGTGACTTCTGTTTGTCTGAAATGACAACAATGTGTGATCGGGGGAGTATTTTAAAATCAGAGGCAATATAAAATGGTGATGATGATAATGATGAGTAAGACATGCTTATTTTGAACAAAACACAGGAATCATGAATCGTGTGTCAAGGTGTTACATGTTAGGCGTGCCGATGACCCTTTAGACTAGTTAGGCAGCTGAGATCGATCGAGACCAGATGGATGGATGGAGTCGTGTCATCCAATCCTGCGTCAGATATATCCTCTCGAGAGAAGCGAAGGACACATGACCAGACAAGTTTGTGGCATTTGGGCAAGCTAGCTTTGTACGACTCCTGCACACGTGTGAGACCGTCTATCCACACGGAGCCCACTATAGTGCGCCTAAAAAGCGTTGGCTCGATCCCTCTTTTCTTTTCATCTTTTGTTAATTTTCTCCGGCTCGATAAATGATGAGTTCAAATCGAAGACGCGAGTCTACTCATGCCAAACCCGAAAGATAGAGCTGCCAGGTAACAGGTGTGTCTGTCGACCCCGGAAGGCAAAAGCATGAGGGTCAGAAGAACTGTGCGTGTCAAATTTTGGTACTCGCGCCCATCACGAAAGCTAGCTAGCAAAAGCCCGGACGGAAAGATGACTGATTGCCGCGACCAGATAAACATAGCCGATATATATGATCCATATACATATAATAAGTGGGAAAGATATATAACACTAGTACCATATTGAGTAGTAATAATGAAACAAAGGTTTAACGAAACAATTATCATCATGGGTTGACAAGAAAGAATCCTAATTAACTTGTTAATTAGAAGGCAAAGACCACATCTATGTTTTCATTCGTCGAAAGGTACGAGTATATTACTAGCTAGCTAGCTGGATGGACAGTTGTGTACGTATAGATTGATCGATGCACCCATGAAAATACAGTTGTACTCCGCATTACTTCGACATTTAAACGGTACACATGGCCATATGCTTCTAGAAACATGGGATGAGGATGATCGTGTCATCATGTATCACATGTCGGCAGGTTACGAAAATCTCCGCACATGCCACCAAGTCACATATATTCGTATTTTAATTCCTAACATATCACTCTAAAATTGTAGTTGTCTATTAGTTCAAACAACAACTTTAAAAGGAGTAAACAAAGTATTATCTTATGAGGAATTTAAATTTAAACTGTACTCCTAGCTAACTACATTTGCGACAGTATGTCTAGAGAATGCTACCGGGATATTATGCAGCTAGGAATATATGCAGGAATCGATTTGATAACGAGATGTGAATGACTTCAGAGCAGTACACAGGCCGCCATTTTACTAGCTTGCTGATAAGGGGCATCTTACAAAAGGAAGGCCTTCACCAAACATCTATCAAAGTTAACTTATTTCTGCCTTTAGATTCTTAAGGCATTTCAAGCGCTATTAACTTTTTTAAAAGTACATTTCGTTGGAGTTTAATTGTGAGATGCTACGTAGTACGTATACACCACTACGGACATGAAGGATCGATCGATACTGTGACACATGCTTAAATTAGAGTTGACAAGGACATGGGGAACATCCTTGGGAAGGAAGGGCTAGATGCATGCATATATAAGGGAATTGAAATAACCAAAAATTCGACAGGGAACAGATGCCCTATGCAACAGCGCATAAAAGAACGGTTTCGGCGGGAAAAAGTCAAAATCTTAAATAAGAAGAGACTGCTAAATGAGAATATTCCCTTTTTCGGAAAGTTGTTAATTTTGATTGATATATACCATGTCTTGAAACAAAGTTCCTAGCTATATTATCAAAGTGTGGCTTCATTGATGTTGATGTTGGTTTCTGTCGCACAGCCCCGCAATATAAACAAAAAAAGACACTCACAAGGGCTCTTACTTATATAGTGCAATATATATATATATATATATGATAGGTGGAATAAATCAATCATTTGAAAAGGAAAACAGACAAAGTCCTATTTGATCAGTAAGATTCCTCTCTTCTTGCTTTGGATTAGTTTGGAGTTTGCACAAATGATTAAGTGATATCTGAACAAATTGTGAGGAAATGGGCAACAGACAGGTAGCAAGCTCTAGTAGCTGGCTAGCTAGCTTTCTAAAAGTTCCTCTAAGAAATTCACTAGAAATGAACAAAAAAGATCATTTTGAAGAAAAGGCGAAGAAAATGTTTACGTTCCCACCAAAAATCACCGTTACCACTTACCTCCCGTATTGCATGCGTATTCCTGTGTGCACAGTCCACTTGATCGATCTTTGATCCCTCTCACATCGCAAGTTAATTTGCAACTTGCACGGTGCATGCATATCCCCGCGCGCCAGCTCGTCGATCTCACGCGTCTTTATTCTTCTGCTCCCCGCCGTACGGCCATGAACTGCCGCTGGGCGACGATGCCATGGTCGCGGACGAGGACGACGGCGTGGACGGCGCGCCTGCGGACGAGGTCGACATTGCGGCCGCTGGTGACGGCGGCGGGCCGGGTCGGATGAGCTGCTGCGTGGAGAAATCGAGTATCTGCGCCGCCGACGACGAGGGGGGCGACACGGCGACGCCGAACGGAAGGTTGAAGCCGCCGCCGCGGGCGCCGGCGCCCATCACCATGAACTGCGCCTGCTGCTGCTGGTGAGCCCCGCCCCGGCCGCGGCCGCCCTGCAGCAGCTGCGCGTACTGCATGATGTCAGGGTACGGCACGACGGTCTGCTGGTAATGCTGGAGCTGCTGGTGGTGCTGTGGCGGAGGCATTGCCAGCGTCACCCCCGCGGCCGGTGACGGGTGGCCGCGGCGGTCGGGGATGCCGCTGGTGACGAGGAAGCCGAGGTCGGTGCGGCCCTGGACGCGCTCCGGGAAGTTGAGTTTCGCCTTGGTGCCCTTGAACCGGAGCGCGGCCTCGTCGTACGCGATGGCGGCGTCCTCCGCCGTGTCGAAGGTGCCGAGCCACACCCGCGCCGCCTTCTTGGGGTCTCGGATCTCCGCCGCCCACTTCCCCCACGGCCGCTGCCTCACCCCTCTGTAGTGCCGCCGCCTCCCTGCACATCGACAACACAACACACAAGCTCAATTCGCCACTCGACAACAATAGATAATCAACCGCGATTTGGCACTCCCATGACTCGAGAATTTCTTAATCCCGTCATGTGTTTGCCTCACCAATCAGGCAGGCGTGGCTCCGACTCTCAGAATCGTAAGAGCTCACGTCACGTAACGTCTTCGTACGCGCATAAAATATTCATCGGCAATTCAGCATAGTTATTAGCGTAGGATCTTCGTGCATGATACTGGTGAGTTCTTGGACTTTCCCGAGGGTTCCGTTCACCCACGGATTGTTAGTTACGGAGCCGCTGGTAATAATACTCCTAAGTGGCAGTAGTTAACTGGGAGACGACGACGCGTTGCTACTTTGGCCGATGCGAAGCTTCCAAGCGGCGCAATCGAGCAGGCGACGCCGCGAGGGCGCGCGTGGCATGCTTTCGCCATCGATCGATCTCTCCTCGGGCGCGCGCGAACAGAACGAGAAGTAGAAATGCCTCGGTGGATGGATGGATGGATGACTACGTACCTTGTTCCTCGTCGCCGGCGGCGGCGGTCTGGCCGGGGTGCTGCGGCGCCTCCGCCGGCGAGTAGAAGCCCTGCGGCGGGTTGAGCTGGTCAGGGGAGGCGCGGATGACGTGGGCTAGCGCGGACGCCACGGCGGAGGCGTCCTGGTCGGCGCGCGCCGAGTAGTAGTACTGCGCGTACGCCTCCGGCGTCGACGGGGCGCCGGCGCCGTGCGGCACGAAGACGGACGACGAAGACCCTCCGCCGCTGAAGGTCGACGACCCTCCGTGCTGAACGGCGGGATACTCTTCCTCCTGCAGCTCGTGCTTGGCTGCCGCCTGCGGCCGTGGCTGATCTTCTTCCTCCTCCTCGTTGGCGGGTAGAGGTCTCTTCCCATGCTTCCGTGGATCCACCTTAAATATCGGCTACCGATCTCGCCTCCTCCCGACGTCGCTGCAGCTGGATGGATCGATCCGGCGGCGGCCGGGCATGCGTCGGCAGGGCCGGGTGAGCTAAAGCTTTGGACTTTGGAGGCTTGCAGCAGTTCGGCAGAAGAACGTGCTGATAAGAACGCGGAGAGAGAGAGAGAGAAAGAGAGAGAGAGAGAGAGAGAGAGAGCAGAATGTCCTCTTCTTTTATGTTAGAGAGAGGGAGAGAGAGAGAGAGAGTTACCTTGGTGCACTGCTAGCCGTTGCACCTGGCCTATTTTGGGAGCTTAGTTCCTTTGAGAAAAAGCTTGAAAAAAAAAGGGGTTCTTGTAACTTGGAGCTCTCTAGGAGCATCGCTTTATTAGCATGACGAAAAAAGACAAAGAAAGTGGGCTTCGATCAGCCTCCGTGTTAACCAGAGTTACCTTGCCGGTGGGTTTACCTAAATTTATTTTCAGTGACATAAGACTTTTGGAAAAAAACACACAAACGATAATAATAAGATTCTTGTGGAAGGTGAATAAGGAAACGACGCAACCAATATTTTATTTCAACAAGGTTTAATTTTAGACGCAAAGTCATTAACAAAAAAGAATATTAGACACCCCAAGTCAGAGTATTTCAAAAGCCTAAGGAAGTTTTTTCGTGTGTAACTGAAATTCCTCATTTTTTTAAAAAAAATCTGCTGCAAAGTTGCATGAGATTGAGGAGATGGAGCATGTGGGTTTTCTTTTTGGTTCATAATTAAAGCAGCAGAAAAATTCAAGAAAATAAGTAGTTCTAAAATGGGTTTCGAACCTCATACATCTAGCTAATATTCTTCCTCATTTTGTTTTGAAATATTGTGTAGGAAGAGATGCTCAAGATACAAATGTTATGCGAAATCTTCAACCCAGGTGCTCCATTTGTTCTTAAATTTCGTCATCATTGACTTCTAATATCAATTTTAACTATTCATCTTATTAAAAAATTAATAAATATAATATATTTTGCTATAATTTTGTTTTGTCATTAAAAGTATTTGAATCATAACTTATATTTTCCACATTATACTAATTATTTGTATATTTGTATAAAATGAATGATCAATGATAATGTTAAAGTTAACGATGATAATGATTTAAGAATTAACTGAGGGAGTATGAAACTAGGAAGCAGGTTTCACCACGCCAGCAATTACTTGCTAGCTAAGCTATGTCACCTTCACTAGCTTTATTATAGTTGGTTTCTCTTCTTGTTTTTTCATTATACATAGTTTGTTACTGCGCCAAAGTAATTAATAAACAAAACCAGATTATAAAACAACAAATTAAGGAACTACTAATGCTAACTCGTATGCATGTCGCCCGGAACCTTACATCGCGGGAAGAGTCGATCTGAAGACTGAGGAGGCTCGGTTAGGATCTCCACCACCACAATGGATTACTGCATCAGTTCTTAAGAGCGGCACATGTTTCTCACGAGCGGTGGTTTTCCGACACGTGCTACTGCCTTATCGTGTCACGCTCAGCTTTCTACGCGGCCAGATTGCACTGCGAGTGTGGAAAGGATATTGATAAGTCGGAGGCGATCGAACAATTTAAGTTGTACACTACGCCGGTGTTGAGAGTGATAGACCAAAGCACCCACACGAACGGGTGTTTGTATTGCAGCAGATTAATTAAAAAAATTTCCAACTCTTAATTACGTTCTTTATTTTTTTTCCTCTGACGTTAGGAGAAGAAAATTAGTTTAAAAATGAGCTGATCATAAAAAATCAGAGATCGATGGAAGGAGCTGATGATCATCTCTCTGTCCCGCCGCCAAATTCACCTCGTATGTGCCGCGACGTATTCAACCTCTCCTGATCGCGGTACAGCCGCGTAAATCGCCAGGACGTGCCTACATATAATTATACGCGTATTCTATTATCTATACGAAGTTGCCGGTCAAATTGAACTTTTGCTCGTGGATATATTATTTTTCGGTACCAGAAGAAACATTTAATAATGTTTCTTACGGGATATACGGATGGTTAAGGTTCGGAAACGTCCACGGCGGGCGCCAAAAGTCCATCGTCTACTCCGGCCTAGCTACTCCTAGCTGCTAGCTGCTACAGTAGTCCTCGCCGCCGAATTGAAGAAGCTCCGTTGAGTCCGTTCCAAACCAGCAGCGATCGATCGATGAGACGAGTCAAACGGAACACGGCCCGGAGATGGATGGCTGCCGATCCAGGCATGGCCCGCGCATGGCAGCCGTCGCTGTCGCCTGGTCAAACTCCGGGAGAATGAATGCGTCGACGCGCGGCGCCGGCACGCCAGCCAGCCGCCGCCGGACGACGACCTACATGGCTACAGAGCCCCCGGGTCGGCGTTGCTGGTCGCCGGAGCTCGCGTCCGCCGTTGACAACGCGATTACCGCCGCGTGCGCGAGACGCCGGGAGCGGATGGATTCTGGCGGAGATCGTCGTCCACCGGAAAAAGTCGTGGGGGAAAGAAAGAGGCTGTTTGGTTTATTATATATGTGTGGTTTATTAAAATTTATTGTTGTTAAATCACTAGCATCACTAAAACAAAAGTAATGAAATATCGTTTGGTTTTTAACTTTAGCAAATCGTCGGTATATTAGAAGAAATAAGTGTTTGCATTACAACTTTTTCAAATCTTATCAAATTTATCTCTATGACATATAAGATCCACAAATATAGTCAAGTGACATCTCATTTTATAGATTTAATTAAAAAAATTTAATGGTGAAAAAATATCACAAATTAGATATATGGTTTTAAAGATATAATCGTTTAAAAACTGCTAAACATCAAATTTCGAAATTTGTGCCTCATATGAGCTGCTGCCGTCTGAATAAGCTCACCTTTCTCTCTCCTACCAAACTTCAGTGGCCATTTCTTGCGCTCTCGCGCTGGTCAACGTTGGCTATATGTTGTAAGGTGGCGTTGCCAAATTTCTACGAGCAAACTAAATTTTAGTGCTAAATGACAACTAAATTTCTTACCAAACATTGAAATGGTTTCAAAACCATTGGCTAAGAACCAAACGTATCCAAACTGCACCCTCGACGGCTCTACCAGGGTGAAAAGCGGCGACCTAGCTCATTGACCAATTCAACGGTCCGACCTGTCGAGCTCACGTAAAAGGCGTACGACTTAAAAAGATTTTTTACGGGTCGTAACCCTTTGCGGTGGCGGGTAATGGGTCTGTCACCGAGCAAAGGGCGCTATAAGCCTCGTCTGGAATATAAAAATGTATAAGAGTTGTAAATTTACAAGGATATGAGATTAATATAACAATATTCGACACTAAAAATCTTTATTTGTATAGTGACGGTTTAAATGTCTATGGTTGCTGTGAAGTTTTTAATGCAGATCTTGAGATTATGTATAGCACAGCTTATTCACAGAAATAAAACAGAAAGTATGCTAAATAACAAATTTATTTTACAGATTTACAGCTTATTAGTTCAGCAGCTTCTCAAAACAAATTAAAAAACAACTTATATTTTAAATAGTTTTTCATCAGCTGTTCAAATAATCTATTTTTTTTAATAAATTGTGCCTAATAGTGTCTAAGTATGACTTATCTTCTAGCCTCTATAGTGGTGTTTTTTTTATCATTCTGCTTATTATCAGCTAGTAGTATTTTTTGTTTTACCACTGAAAATCATTTTTATAATAGTGATAATTATGAATAACCTCTCCTATTTTAATTCGTTGGTCAAAGTTGCGGTGAAGGAGAGTGGAGCTTCCATCCTGCCTACCTGCCTATGCGATCGACACGTAGCAGGTTAGGCTGCGGTTGTGCTCCATTCAACGGTCCTGGGCCAGAACCGACACGACGACGACGAACTGCCGGCCGCTATATACGACGGACCCCGTGTACACGCACGGGCCGGCCGGTCAAAGAGAGAAGCTGCGATGGGACGGCGCAGGAGCTGCAGCTCATCCCGGCGGCCAATGCACGACGCCGCCACGGCCGACCAGTCGTTTTCCGGCGGTCAGACGTGCATGGACGATCGATCCGGCGCTGCTCATCAACTTGCACGGCCTGCAGCAATCGATATATCGCGAACTTCTTCCATGTCCGTATAACTTCGACTCCATCTTAGAGCGATCGACATAACTCTCCGTCTGAATTCTGAGGATGATTTGACTTGGCGGATAACAAATGGTGCCAAGTCAAAATCGTGCCTTAGAAATCTGTCGTAATTTTATAGAGGCTAGAGGGTAGATCTATTAGCCTCATGCCCATTCGAAACTTTATCAGGGATGCGACCAGCTGGAGCAAACCTAAAAAGGTGACCACCAGAGCTGACCCTTAACATCGGACTAAGTTCGTCTAATATTGGCTGCTCCATCCGTTTCAAAATAAGTTTAAACATCTCCTTTTAATTATTCGTTTTATTTAAAAAATTTGTGAAAAAATATTTATTTTATTGTGAAATAATTTATTATTATAAGTAATTTAACTTTGATGTGTTTATTTTTGCATTTTTGTAAATTTTTTAAATAATACGAAGGGTGAAACCAATTTTAAAAAGAAACGAAGGGAGTAGCACTTACTCTTTAAATTCAGTCTCCTAGTAAGCTTACTTTTAGAATCCATCAAAATCAAATTAAAAACAGTTTGACTAAGTTTATAGGGCAAAAATTTCCAGCGCCTCTGGGGCATCAAATAAGTACACATTGACAATCTCGTGCATGAGGATCCTAATGGCATAGATATCAATAATTTCTTTCTAAATTTGATCAAATTTTATATATAGTGGTCAAACCATAAACTCTGAATAGCGGGCTGTGACAATTGCAGTAGAAATAACGGGACATAGCGGAAAACAACTATTGTAATTGCGGTTTTAGAACCCGCTAAATCTGATAGCCCATTATTTTGAACATAGGCAGCTTCTCAGAACGAATTAAAAAAAATTATTTTTCAATAGTTTTATACTGTCTATAAAATAAGCTAGACTTTTAATAAGTTTCGGCAGTGTCAAAGAGAGACATTGTTGTATGAAATAAATCCATGATCATTGAATGCAAACAACTCTATTTGTCAAAGCTACGATTAAAGGAATGGAGATTAAATAAATATTGCAGCATCTTTCCATCTTGACCCGGTCATGACTTGACATTGTCGTCCCGCACGTACCCAGGCGTTTGAAATAATTCGTAAAAATTTTATGATTCCACGGAAAATAAGAAATTGACAATTTTCCAATTCCATGTACGTACTCCTACTACTCTTCCCCTTCCTTGACGCAAGTGGGACTGTTCATTAGTTGACAATTGTTTATGTGGAACAGAACAGTTAAGTTATTTTGTCAAAGTTGAATCGTGGACTGATTGGAGCGACATGAATAATAAAAGATGGATCTATAGATACAATATCTTTTCTGTAATCAGCAAGATAACCTGCTGACCAGAGAACCTGGAGACTGGCCGGCTGGCGCTTTCAGCGGGCGAAACGACAAGCCAGTCACTCAGCTGCCTGTTCGTCGGTTTGGGCCAAAGGAACACCGTTTCTTCAGCTTAAAAAGTATTACCTCCGTTTCAAAATATAAGCATTTATAAGTTTGAATAACATCAAATTTTTTTAACTTTTATTAATAACATTTATAAAATTACATAATTTTTAATATAAAAATATAATTTTTATAAAAGTTTATTTAATGATTAATTCACAAAATATAATTTTTATATAATAAAATATTATTAATAGTCAAAGTGATAAAATTTTAACTAAACCTAAAATTGTTTATATTTTAGAATAGAGGGAGTAATCAGAGCATCTCCAACAGTTTCTTATAATATTTACTTCTTAAACTTATATTTAAAAAGTTCTCAAAAAGTATTAGGAGTTTAGGAACTAGAAATGTTTAGGAACCTAGTTTAGAGAATTGTTGGAAGGCAAAACTTCCTAGTGGAGGTGCTCTTAGATGCAACCTAAGCCAATCAATGGTACGACTTTTTCCACCGGCACAATTGTACGTTTTATATAAAACCTGGAGATTAAACGTCAGAAGCAGGTATTTCTGGTTGATATCTGTTACAATTTATAAATGTCTTTTCTTTTTTAAGCTCAAAAAATTTCACTGAGCTAAGGTGAAACGGACAGAATCAAAGAGCATACTAGAAAAGTAGACGCTGCCACTGCCAGCATCGCTGATCTCTCGACGCTTACAGCCTGGTCCTCCTCCTAGCTAGCTTCCTCGGAGGCTGGGGCAAGTAAAATTTACGTCACCAGAGGAATTATTCGTGCGCTTTTTGTATTCGAATGGCTTAGTCTACGGAAGAGACTCAAAGATTAATCTGATTCGAGCCGTTGAGAGGCATAATACCCAACATTCAAGAACGAGAGAGATTAAATCGTACAAACTCAAGAATACGAGTACAATGCGAAAGGGTCTTACCTCAATCCAAAAACTCTATCTTGCGTGAGTAAATATGGCTACAGTAGAGTGGTTTGAATACAACTTGGCTACCTTGGTTTCACTCATTCTCCTATTGTTTTTGCTCTTCTTCTCTTGTTTCTCTGTTCGTCTAATGCCTCATGATACCCCTTTTTATAGAGGTCGAACCGAGAGCATCAACTTAGCGGCTACGGAACCTGCTGGCCTTCGCCAGGTAAGGCCTCGGTCGTCGCCTGACGCTCGTTGGTGCCGATGCAGTTGGCCGGTGGTCTTCGTACATCTTTTATTCGGTCGTGAGAGACAAAGGACACTTTTTTATCTTGCTTTACCGATCGCTTGGCTGCTTTACTAACTTCTGAAAAGCTTTATCTCCCGGCAAGGTTGCTTTATCTACTGCTGTATGTTGGCAGGAATCTCTGCAACTGTAAGTGGTTGGTTGATTAGACGGTGCCCGACCCCGGAGGTCGGGCTCGAGCGTTGGCTTCTAGCCGTTAGTGGACTGAATCTTGTTGTCGTGTAACTTTAACCTTTCGTCGGTCAGGCTTGTACACTTGCATGATTCCGACCCTTGAGGTCGGGACATTTTTGGCGGGATGTGAACCTTCGTGGGCCGTTGACAAATTGTAGGCCGTAGTTTGTAAATAGGCCTTTGTGTAGAGGTCGGGTCTGTAAGTACCCGGCGTATACTATCTCGACAGTAGCCCAGACGGCGCTGGGCTGATCCTTATCGAAGTATGACTCCTGATCCCTTGAGCTCCCGAGCGAGTCGAAGGGTCGGTTATGGGCTTAATCTTCGTCTTCGTCATCGTTCGTCGATGGTCGATCCTACGGAGGCGCGCGAGCGCGCCCGTAGGGCGTAGCCCCCGAGTGATCCGAAGGATTGGTCGAGGGCTTAGTCTTCGTCTTTGACATCGTTCGTCGATGGTCAATCCTACGGGGGCGCACAATTGCACCCGTAGGGCGTAGCCCTCGAGCTCCCGAGTGATCCGGAGGGTCGATTGTATGCTTAGTCTTTGATAGTTCTTGACCCTTGAGGTCGGTTTGAAGCTGATTTTTGTTATTAGCTGAGTGTCGAGACAAATGCCTAGATTGGACCCGTCGAGCTGGCCTTGTCTTATGATTAGCATCGCACGTAGGTCAGACTGGGTAGTCTAGTCGTTTTCCATGATCAGCGCCCCGAGTAAGTATTGGGCCGATTGGTTTATCACCTGACCTCTCGTTTGTTCCGATCTATGAGATGACTCATGGCGTCAGTAACGGGCGTGGGTAATGGCTCCGACGATCGCACGATTCAGTTGCCTCCACGTGAACGGCGGATATGGCGTCTGGGAATTGTAACCGCCGGCCGATCCGGTCGGTTGGATGATGTCGATCAGACGACGGTGGGAGCACGGCACTTCGAGCGTCCGCGTCCCATCAACTGGTGTCTGTCAGCTATTGACTGGCGTGTCAGACAGGCTTGAGTCACCTCCATCATGGCGGAGGTGGCGAGATGGCGTCCGGCCCCACCCGTCAGTGAGTGGGGTGTTGGCGTGGCAAGTGCACGTCGTGGTGCACACCCATGATGGCGCAGTTACTACGCCATCGCGTCGTGGGTAGTAGGGGTGAGTAACGTTCACCTCCCGGTAGTCTTTAAAAAGGGGGCGCGGTGATTTCGAAATTCACCGGCCCTTCGTTGTCTTCGTCTCCAAGCTTCTTTGCGCTAGCTCGCGTTAGCATCTAGAGCTCGTCGTCTTCGTCTTCATCATCGTCGTCGTGTCTGTTTTGGCGGCTGCTACGACCGTCCCCGTCTTCATCATCGTCGCTGTGATGGAAGCTGCGTGGAAACCCTCCGCCGTCTCAAAAGAGGTGCTTGAGTCGTACCACGGCACCAGGCTGTTGCCGTCGAAGGAAGCCGACGAATGGGAGCACCAAGAGGTGTCGGTGCCGCCGGAGGGAAAGATCGTGAGTTTCCTCTCCTTCCACGAGCGCGGGCTGGCACTCTCTGGTAGCTTCTTTTTTCGCACTCTGATGCTCCACTATGCCGTGTGCCTCTACCACCTCAACCCTAACGATATCCTCCAGATCGCCATCTTCTCCACACTCTGGGAAGCGTATCTGGGGATGGCTTCGGGGCTGTGGCTGTGGCGGTACTTCTTCCAGGACAACCAGTTGCTAGAGCCCTCCGGCGTGGCTAGACAGGTCGACGGCGCCGCGATCATGCTCCGGAGTACCGAGGCGAAGGAGTACATCAAAGTATCGCTGAAGAAGTCCTTGAAGGGCTGGCATGACGGGTGGTTCTATATCAAGAACGCCACCCCTAACCTCCCATCCTTTCACAACGCACCTGCCGAGGCAACCGACATGTGGAAGGGGAGTGTCACAGCCGAGGAGAAGGACGAGCTGAGGTCATTGCTGCAAAAGATCCGACGGCTGAGGGACGAAGGATTGAATGGTGCCGCCGTCGTTGCTACCTTCATGCGGCATCGGGTTCAGCCGCTGCGCATCAAAGCTATCTCCATGAACAGCTATGAGGGGAAAGACAACGCTACTCGAGAGGTGGTCAGGATCGAGCTGAGCGACCAGGAGATCGCCCAGCGAGTCGGCAGGCTGCTAGTGGGGGACATCACCGACGAGATGTTCAAGGGACCGTAGCCCCTTGACAAGGATCACCCGATCTTGATGAGTTGGCTTTCTCTTGCCTGTGTTATTCGGGTTCGTAGAGTAGATTGGGTCGGGTCGTGGATAAGAGTCAGAGACTTAGTCGTTGTCGTCGCTGTAGGTCCTGTCGGGGGCCGCGTCGGGGTTGAGGGATGTAGTCGAGACAAGCACCACGGGCGTGTCCTCGGCCAAGAAAAAGAAGGCCATCAAGAGATGGCTGGCTTGAAGTTGTTTCCGGCCGACAGTCCGACTGCTTCTACGCCGATTGCGCGGCCTGCTCAGAGGTCGGTTGGGGCTCTGTTGGTTAGGGCCCCTTCAACTACATGTGCAAGGTCGAGGCTTCCGACCCCGACCTCCGAGACTGATGCGTCGCAGGCAGCGGCTCCGGTTGACGTCGAGAGCTCAGCATCGTCCGAGGACGTGGTCCCAACTTTGTCGAAGAGGACAAGGACCGAGGGGTCGGCGAGCGCAGAGGTCAACGTCGAGACCGCAGCAGCTGCCGCCATGGTCCAGGTGGCAGAAACTGGGGCGGCTCAGCCCGCGGGCGCTGGCCAACTGGCCCTTCTCGAGACTCGGAGGATCCCTATGCGCCAGTCGAAAGCGTAAGTTCCTACACCTTTAGTTAAGATGTAAGTTTCATTTGGGTTAGTTTGTTTCTGACCTGTTTGGTGGTGTGCAGGCCTTCGTCGTTGATCGCTGCAATGCGTTCGATTGTAGTCGCTACGACGTCGACGTCTGAGGAAACCGACGGTAAAGCTGACGCTGGCACTGGTGTGGCGGCACATGCGGCGACGTCGCCTCCCCCGACGACCACTGCTGAAGGTCGGAAGAAGGTGGCGGCCAAAGCCCAAGAAAAGGTTGCTGCCGAAGCCCAGGAGGAGGAGGCGCCGCCAAGGCCCGAGAAGAGGAAGCCGCCAAGGTCCTGGAGGATGCGGCTCCTAAGAAAGGGCAGCTGCCGAGGAAGAGAGGGAAGACTCCTCTCCGGCGTCAGGTTGAGATGATGGAGGTCGAGGGTTCGAGGAATCTCCCCCGCCCTTGGCCCATGAAGAACTGGTCGGTCGAATCTCACCCGCCGCTCCTGAGGGCCCGCGTGAGCTGAGTGAGATAGCCACTGGGAAGCGGCAAGAAGTTCCTCTGGCAGACCCGTCCATGGGTTTGCGGGGACTACCGCAGGGGAAGTCAGCGAGCCATCGATGAGCGCGGTCTCGACCAGTGCGAGTGGAACATCCGGAGAGGCGTAGGAGGGAGGAGCGACCGAGCTGGTCATGGCGCCATCGGCTACCACGGGGGCGCTCGACTCTTCGGCCTCCGACTTGCGGAGGATCGGGAGGAGGGGCGATCTTACGCCTGAGGCTGTGGCCGAGGCATACAACTTCTACGACGACCGAATGGCTGGGGTCCGTCGCTTCAACCTTGCGATGGCCTTCGGCCTCCGTCAGCTGCTTGACATAACGGACGAGTGCCAAGCCCTCTTCGACGATCCGTACCTGATGCAGTACCGGGTAAGCCTGAACTTTTAAAGTTTCTTACTCGAAACTGTTCATTGCGATGTTGAATGTTGTCGTTTGCAGGCGAATCTTGCCACGGCCGTGGGTCAACCTCCTCGAGGCTATGCTATGCAAGCTGAGGTCGACGCTCTTCGGGTGGAGCTGGAGAAGCTCAGGCCGGTGGAGACGTCTCGAGGGACTCCGCAATCCAGCTGCACCACCTGCTCAACGCCGCCCGAGAGGCAAGCCGCATCTCGCTCGATGAGGCCAATCGGGCGCATATGGACGTTGTGTCGGCGTGGTCGGAAAACCAAATGCTCTCCTTCGACCTCACCTCCACGCAGGAGACAATCGCAAGTAAGTTAGTTAAACGGTTTTACCGTTTGAAGGTCGGGGTCAGATCTTGACTGAAGATTTGGTCTTTTTTAGAGCTGCGGAGGCAGACCGTCCAGCACAACGCGGAGGTGCGGTGCCTTAAAGACTTCCTGGCCCACGCTGATGGGGCTCGCCAGAGTGCTGAGGCCACCACCAAGAGAGCCTTGGAGGAGCGCCAGCGAGCCTTTAAGCAGCGGGACCTGATTGACACGGAGCGGGAAGTCGCAGAGGCCGAGGTCGAGCGACTGTCGGAGGAGCTGCATAAGATGCAGCAGGCCGCCTCCAAGGTCTAGGAGGCACATCTGGTTGCCGAGGCTGAATTCAAGCGACTTTGGGTGGAGCTGAACGAGGCCAAGGGCCTTGTCGAAGCTGTGGCTAAACAGCGGGATGGTAAGTGCCCTACCTTTTTGTTTATTGATTGGTCTTGGGGGTCGGCCATTTGACAGTGTGTTTTTTGCAGCTCTGGTCAGTGAGCACCGACCCTTGAGGTCCGCAAGCCGACGCCTGCTCCATCGGATCTTCGCAGGTGTGCATGAGAACTCCCTCTCGACGAAGTTCATGACGCACATGCTGCAGCAACTCCCAGGCATCATCGCCGCCGAGGTGATGAGGGCGCTTGAGGATGGGGCCTCGTTGACCCTGGCGCTGACCCGCTCCCACTACCTAAACGCGAACTTTGGTCGAATCGTCGAGGGGTTCGCTTCCGGGTTGTCGGAGGAGGAGATGACGGCGCTCGAGGCCAAGATGCAGCCGTCGGCAAAGGCGGTCATCGCCGACTTCAACGGGCCGGAGCTTCTTTGGGAGCGCTTCGGCCACCTAGCCCACGTGCAGCAACGGCGTATTTAGTTATCTGTAGGAAGTAGTTGTATTTTATATCCGATTGTGTAATGAACACTTTTAGATGATGTGCAAATACGCAAGTTTCCGACCTTCTTCTGTGTTTCCGTTTTTCGCACTTAAGGTTTCTCGAGTTTCGTTGGGCGTTGATCAAGCAACTGTGTCGGAGATAGCTTGTAGGGTCGAGTGTCAGGCTCGATACAGCCAAAGAGCGTCACCAACGCTGGGACGGATCGTTAGCCGCGAGAAAAACATGAACGAGAGCACTTTCGTAACTTGGCACATCTGAGGGTCACCCGCGAAACTTGGCGCAAGTCGGGGGTCGGGCCCCGAGAAAACGAAGGGAGGCGCGGAGCCTTTTCACGAGACTAAGGCACGGAGCCTTAGATCGTAGGAACGAGACGCGGTGTCTTGTTGTGGCCAAGGCACGAAGCCTTAGAATGTGAGAACGAGGCGCGAGGCCTGAGAGGTCGAATGCGAAGAGGTCGATCATTCCGGCCCTCAAGAAGGGCCTCTGAGATTAGCCCCCGGGTAGTGAAGGGTAGACGAGTAGGCTGCGCTTCACTGCCAAAACATAGTTAGTGAAACAAGAGAATTCATAGAACTTAGCTGATTTTGTTATGCATAAAAGTTATGTAAGTTCTCAATGTTCTAGGCATGGGTTAGCTCCCTGCCGCCCTCGGTCGCTAACTTGTACGCGCCGGGCCTTAAGACTCGCTTGATTACATAAAGACCCTCCCGTGGGGTTGATAGCTTATGGTGATCAGTCTTGTCTTGCACTCTCATGAGCACAAGATCGCCGATGTTGAAGGTCCGACCCTTGACGCGCTGAGCGTGCAGTAGTCGCACACTTTGCTGGTACTTGGCCGACAGTAGAATAGCGACGTCACGCGCTTTGTCCAGCTGATCCAGGGCATCTTGCCGCGTCGCTTTCGACCTTTCTTCGTCGTAGGCTCGGATCCTCAGGGAGTTGTAGTCGAGGTCGATTGGCAACACAGCTCCGTTCCGAAGGTCATGAAGAAAGGGGTGAACTCCGTAGTTTTGTTGGGGGTTGTTCGTAAGTCTCACAACATGGATGGGAGTTCTTCTACCCATCATCCGGCCGCTTGCCTGATGGAGTCGCAGATCCGAGGCTTCAATCCTTACAGCACCATCCCATTGGCATGCTCGACCTGACCGTTGGTCCTTGGATGGGCGCCGGATGCAAAGTCGAGTCGGATGTGGTACTTCTCGCAAAATTTCTGAAAGACGTGGCCGATAAACTGCATACCGTTGTCGGTGATGATGGAGTGTGACACTCTAATGCGGTAAATGATGTCGCGAACAAACTCGACAGTTCGGGCAGAGCTGATGCAGGGGTCGGCTTCGCCTCGATCCACTTGGTAGGCTTGTCGACGGCGATGAAGAGGTGGGTGAAGTCCCTGGGTGTTGATCGGAAAGGCCCAAGGACGTTGAGCCCCCCAAACCACAAAGGGCCATGTGATCAGAATCGTCTGTAGCTCTTCGGCGTAAAACTGACAGCCTCTATAAGAGCGAACGAGTTTCTCGACGTCAGAGACTGCTGTGGGCCAGTAAAACCCTTGGTAGAAAACTTTCCCGACCAATGTCCTCGGAGCGGCGTGATGCCCGCAAACGCCTGTGTGAATGTCGTCGAGGAGATGGAGACCCTTCACCTGAGTGATGCAGCGCTAGATAACGCCATTGGGACTCCGCTTGAAGAGTTCATCATCGATGATGATGTAACACTTCGTGCTTTGAATAAAGAAGCGAGTTGTTCGAATTCAAATTTTCGGAACCGAGCTCAAAAACAATTAAAACGATTCATGTGAATTTTTAAATTTCAAATTTGAATTCAAATTTCAAATGCAAGTTCAAAACTTTTTAAAGCAATATTGTGAAATAAAATTCTTGTATTAAAAATATTGCAAAGAATTGAATTTTAGAAATTTTTGTAAAATTTTATTCAAAAGGCAAAAGGCCCAAATGAATTTTTCTCCTTTAAATGATTACCTATTTTCAAAATTTTATAGAATAAATTTTATTTGGATTTTGAACTTGGGCACAAAATAAAAGTTTTCCTTTTGAAGTTTTCTACCACCCTGCAAAGTTTCATTTTTATCAGAGCTTGGGAAGTATTGTTTTCGAATCAAAACAGAATGCTGCGCAGAAAATCACAAAAATCAAGAAAAAAAGATAAATCTTGTGGGGCCCACCTGTCAGCGGCGCAGCTCCTCTTACTCCTACCTTCGTCTGCCACGAAACCGCGCAGGTGGCCAGCGCCGTGCGCTCCTCGCCCGCATGCGCGCCACGCGACCTGGATGCGCCCCCGCGTGGACACGGTGCCGACCCCGTGTCCAAATCCTCCCCGGGCCGTCTCTCTCTCCCTCATTCGTTCTCCCTCATTCGTTTTCCCACGATTCCGACTAAATTGGCGAGCTCCGATGAGCCTCCGTCCCTTGGTAACATGTTCCCGGCCTCCTGGCATCTTCGTGATCCTCCTTAATGAGTCCTCTACTGGAAATCGCGGTCAATTTTTGCAGGGAGCCAAGGTCGACTGCTACCGGCCGCCTGACCCTGCCACCTCACCGTCGACACCCCTCTTTCGGCCCTTTCCGATGCCGACATCACCCGTGCCGTCCTTCCTCGCGCCACCCGGAAGCTGTAGGTGCAAGTTTCATCGATCTCGTCGTCGGCACCGAGCTCCCTCCGCCGCCGAACCCATCCCAGTGCTGCCTGCCGCCTACGGCCTCTCTCCGGTGAGAACCTCACCCCTCTGACCACCCCACTGAACTCTCCGCGTTCCTCTGGTCCTTTTGGTGCTACACGCGCCGGCGAGCCCCACCATGGCCGCCACCTTGCTCCAGCCGCCGGGGGGGGGGGGGGGGTGGCGCGGATCTTCTGTGACTTCCCTTAGAAGAACCGGATCCGGTGCGGCATCCCCGTGTTCCAACGTGTGGCCTCGTCTAGTGGGCCAAAAAACTGCCGTGGCCCATCACTGTGCTGCGCGGCCCAATTAAGCTGGAAAATATTTTTCTTTTGCGAATTAATTTATTTAATTGTTCAAAAAATGGTTTCAAACTTCTAAAATTCGTAGAAAATTCATTATAATTCAGACAATTATGAAATAAATTTTGTTAAGATCCTCTTATCTAGAAATATATTCTGAAGCTAACAAATTTTCATTTTATGCATGAAAATAATTTATTTAAATCATATCACAAAATAATTCATTAATGCATTATAATTTTTCCTTGGCATTATTAAATTTGGAAAAATATACTTTTCTGATTATTTAGTCTAACTTACTTGTTCTGCAAAGTTCCAAATTTATTTTCAACAAAAATATTTTTATAAATGATTTATAGTGTTTAAATGGTGTTTAATTCATTATAAATTCATTTGATTTCAATAAATTCTGAAAATTTGTAAAAAATTAGTTATAATCTCCCTATTATTATTGAAAAACTCAAATTATACTTTACTTTTATGAAAACTATTTTAAATGGATTTTATAACTAAAATGTCTGGTCACTTTTATTTTTCAAAAGACTATCATCACATGTGAATTAAATTCAAACATTTGACTTTTACAAAGTAGCATAACTCAATTCCTTGCATATCATTTCATGTCTAGGACCTGAAGTTGCCGAGGAAGAGTTCGACGGCGTTCTATTTGTCGAAGATTCTAACTTTGAGCAAAGCCCAGACAAATCCCGGTGCATTAACCCTGTTTTAATTGCTTTATATTTTATCACTATATAGTATATGAATTTTGCACTATGCATTAGATTCTTAGGAGTTGATTGAAAACATAGCTTGTATGATAGCACCTTTCCTCGGTTAATAGTATTGGTTCGGATACCTTGATGTAGAGCTAGGCTTATTACTGCAGTTACGGTAGAAGTCGAGTGATTGACCATTCACTCGCGAGCTATAGGTGGTTACCTTGAGTTTGAGAGTATGACAGAAAATGATGAGCATGGCTTAGTATATCACAAGAAATGATAAGCTGAGACCGAGCAGAGAAGTAAGTTGTAACACGGCATGTGTCCATTGCGGATGCATGACCAATGTGTTGTAGCCCTGTCTGTTTCGCTTAAGGACCGTACCGTTGTCGGCTCTATTGAGTAAGTTTGAACAGTACTGATTATATACTGGCTATATGGGCCCCAGAAAACTGATGTAGCCTAATATGCGTAATGACTAGACGTAACCGAACCTCTCTTCTGGAGATGATTAGAAGGGAGAGCTTTGGGGCTAATCATAGATAGACCCGGTGAGGTTATCGCATGGAGGACCACTGTTCGGGAGAGGTGAGCATCGGACCGATACTATGTATCATTGGTGAAAGGTTGCCGCGTGCGACTTCTTGAAAGTGCGTACGTGTCGTGTAATTAGGTTTCTCCAGCTGGATGTAAATCGATTCGAATCGCTGCCCCTCACAGTAACGAGTACCACTTGTTTCAGTGCGCTATATCGTAGTTAAAAAGTGAAATAATAGTGAAATGAGAAAGTATTCTGATTTGCTGGTTATGTTTACTATAAATTGTTTGGCAACCATGATTGTAATAGTTGATAGTGCAAATTAAATTTATTTTCCTTGCAACTGATTTACTGCTAAAACTTAAAAGTAAAGATCCACTGTTAGCGCTGGTTTTTGCAAATAGCTATCCCATGCGAGTCGGCCTTGTCATATCCTTTGGAGTCAGCTGTAGTTAGCCATGTTGACGGGTAAGACTTGCTGAGCATTCGAATGCTCAGAGCGTGGCTCTTTGTGGTTTTGTTTTGTAGGTGGCCTCTCTTTTCCTCCTCTGGACCAACCGACAGGAGCAACCCCCGAAGGTGGTTTTGTCTGTTGAGAGCCCTGCTCGCCGCGCTGAGCTTCTTGTGTGCCGCTAAAAGATGCATCGTATGAGCTCGATGCCATCTTGTGCCTAGTACATAGGAGATCCTAGTAGTCTTTAAATAAGGTGAACATTTTTGCGCTTATAAAAACTCTGGTTTGTAACTTGAACAACCATTTGTATAATATTTTATCGTGTTTGAGTTGTACTGTTGGTCCTCGTTTCGTCGAGTGACACCCGATAAGATCATATGGTCGATAGATCGACTCTTTCGAGGGGCGGTCTGTCACAGATGACGTAGACCTTGGCTCGCCGCGAGACCCGTTGGGCCTCATTAGTGTCGGCTGAAAGTGTGTTGTCTTGTAGGAAGACGTAGATGTACTGGGACCAGTCGGGAATGATGGCCATAATTTTTGCCCCGGCGGTTGGGGTCTGCTCGCCGATTGCCTCCTCAATCTGAGGGTTAGCGGCAGCATCTTTGAGCTTAATCGTTGGCTTGGAGAGGACTTCGAAGAAGACGTCGTTGGGGACCGAATCCCGCCCTGAGGCCATCCGGGCGAGGGTGTCGTCCGCTTTGTTATCGCGGCATAGAACGTGATGGAGCTCGAGCCCGTCGAACTTGTCTTCAAGCTTCTGAACTTCCTGGCAGTAAGCCTCCATCTTGAGGTCTCGACAGCTTGATATCTTTATGACTTGGTTTACGATGAGCTCAGAGTCGCCCTTGACGTAGAGCCGTCGGACGCCGAGGGTGATGGACATTCGGAGGCTGTGTAGCAAGGCTTCATATTCTGCAGCGTTGTTGAAGGCAGGGAAGTGGATCTGTAGTATGTACCGAAACTTGTCTCCCTTGAGAGAGATGAGAACGACGCCAGCCCTCGAGCCCTTCAGCCGGCAAGAGCCGTCGAAGAACATAGTCTAGTGCTCGAGGTCGGCGGGATCTGGTGGTTCTTGTGCCTCGGTCCACTCGACAATGAAGCCAGTGAGAGTCTGAGACTTGATGGCTTGTTGAGGCACGTAGATGGTGTCGTGGCCCATGAGCTCCATAGTCCACGTGGCGATGCGCCCAACCACGTCTTTGCTGTTGATGATCTCCCCAAGAGGGACGCTCGTCACCGCTCGGATGGAGTGGCTGTCTAAGTAGTGGCGAAGCTTGCGGCTGGTGGTAAGGATTGCATAGAGTAGCTTCTCCACTTGGGTATATCGAGTCTTCGTGTCGATGAGTATCTCACTAATGAAGTAGACAGGCCGCAGGACCTTCAAGGCCCGACCCTCCTCCGGTCGCTCGACGACGAGGACAGTGCTGACGACTTTAGTGGTTGCGGAAATGTAAAGGAGTAGTGGCTCACCATGAGTCGGTGAGGTTAAGACTGGTAGAGAAGACAACATAGTCTTAAGTTGCTCGAAGACTTTTTGGGCCTCGATGGTCCAGGTGAAGCGGTCGGACTTTCGAAAGAGTCGATAAAAAGGCATGGCATTCTCACCCAATCGGGAGATGAAACGGTTGAGGGCTGTCAAGCACCCAGTGAGCTTCTTGGGATTGGCTTCGATACCTCGCTCGAAGATGACGAACCCGAGGAGCTTGCCGGTGGGGACGCCAAAGACGCACTTCTCGGGGTTGAGCTTGATGCAGAACTTCTGAAGGTTGACGAAGGTTTTCTCCAGGTCTTCAATGAGGACGGTCGCTTGCTGAGTCTTGATGACGATGTCGTTGACATAGACCTCTAGATTTTGATCCAGTTGGTCGTGAAAGCACTTCTGCATGCAAGGCTGATACGTGGCGCCGGCATTCTTATGGCCGAAGGGCATGGTGACGTAGCCGAACGAGCCGAAGGGCGTAATGAACGATGTAGCCAGTTGGTCAGAGCTGCATATGGATATCTAATGGTACTCGGAGTACGCATCAAAAAAGCTAAAGGTTTCGAAGCCGACGGTGAAATCGACCACCTAATCTATGCGCGCCATAGGAAACAGATCCTTCGGGCATGCTTTGTTAAGACTCGTGTAGTCAACGCACATTCTTCATTTTCTATTCTTCTTAACCATTACAGGGTTGACCGGCCATACAGGGTGGTAGACCTCTTTGATGAACTTAGTATCAAGCAGGTTAGCGATCTCCTCCCCAATGATGCGTCGCTTCTCATCGTCGAAGCGTCGGAGTCGTTGCTTCACCGGTTGAGAGCCGGGAATGATGTTCAGAGAGTGCTCAATGACCTCCCTCGAGATACCTGGCATATCATACGGTGCCCAAGCGAAGATATCTCGATTTCAGACGAGAAAGTCAGCAAGCGCGCTTTCCTATTTGTTGGAAAGCGCTGCCCCTATTCTGTGTTTTTGATCAGGTCAGTGCTGTCGAGAAGGATCTCTTTGGAGTCGTCGGTCGGCTCGAAGGACGTAGAGGTTGAAAGTTTGAAGTCGAGAGTTGCAGTCAACACCTGAGACTTGCGGATCTCTTCTAGTTGGGCCGACCCTTCGAGGGCGACGGCTAGCTCATAGCTTTCTTGCTCGTAGGCGAGAGCGTGCTTGAAGCGGGATGTTACAGTAATGATGCTTTTGGGCCCCGACATCTTGAGCTTGAGGTAGACGTAGCTCGGGACGGCTATAAACATGGCGTAGGCGGGTCGGTCAAGGATGGCGTGGTAGACACCGGAGAAGTCGACCACTTCAAAGGTAAGCTTCTCCGTTCTGAAGTTGTCGTGGTCGCCGAAGGTGACTGGCAAGGTTATTTGACCTAGGGGTATCACGCTACCCACAGGGATGACACCATAAAATAGAACATTGCTCGGACGAAGGGACTCCGAGAGCTTCAAGGTTTTGAAGGTGTCGATGTAGAGGATGTTGAGGGCGTTGCCTCCATCCATAAAGACCTTGGTCAGACGCGTGGTGCCGATGATCGAATCGAGCACCAGGGGCAGGCGCCCCAGCTAAGGCACGTAGTCGAGTGGTCAAATCTGTCAAAGGTGATCGAGACCTTTGACCACTTGACGTAGGTAGGCACAGCGGGGTCGGTGAGATTGACATCCCGCCACGTCTACTTCTGGTGGCGCCGTGACCCGTAAGCCACCGACACGTCGAGAATCATCAGGCAGTTCTCCAGCTCGGGAAAGGCATTCTCGGCGTTACCCTCGGCCTCCTTCGTGGGAGAGTTGGGATTTTGAGGCTAACAGGAGTCGGGTCGAAAGTGACTTCTGTAGAAGGCTCGCATGAGGTGGCAATCCTGCAAGGTGTGCTTGACGGGGATCGCGTGGTTGGTGTAGATCTTGTCGAGCATCTTTTCGAAGTGCTTGTTGTGATCAACCGGCTTCTTTGCTTGGGGTCGGGGCGGCCGCTGGCGGTGCTTCTGCATCTTGCTGCTCAAGTCGGCCCCGTCCCGACCGTTTCTGCGGTCGGAGCGTTAGTCGAAGCGGTTGTCATTCTTACGGTCAGCCAAGGACTTCTCCTTGTTCTTGGCCCGATCTCTGTCGAAGTTGGCTTAGAGCCTCCTCCCCGGTGGTGAAGCTGGTGACGATGTCGAGAAGGGCGCTTGCCGTTCGAGGGTTTTACACCCTTGGATGTCATGTCGCAGGTGAAGGCGTTGATGGCGTCAACGTCGTTCACGTCGAGCAGCTCATTTTGCTTGCGCGAAAAGTGCTGAATGTAGACGCGGAGCGATTCACCGAGGTTCTGCTTGCAGTTCTTCAGATCCTAGAGTTACTCGGGCGGGTGTGGGTCCCCTGTAAGTTGCTGACGAAGGCGTGGTGGAGGTCGGACCAGTCGTGAATGCCGCCCTTAGGAAGATGCTCGAGCCATCTCCTAGCCGAATCGGACAGGAAGAGTGGCAGGTACTGGATAGCGAATAGGTCGTCAACACCACCGGCTCTGCACGTAAGACGATAATCCTGGAGCCAGTGGGCAAGGTTGGTCTCACCAGTGTATCGAACGATGTTGGTCGGAGAGCAGAATCTCTGAGGAAAAGGTGCTCTTCGAATGTGAGACCCGAACGCTCGGGGC
Source organism: Zoysia pacifica (assembly GCA_001602315.1). Classification (NCBI taxonomy): domain Eukaryota; kingdom Viridiplantae; phylum Streptophyta; class Magnoliopsida; order Poales; family Poaceae; genus Zoysia; species Zoysia pacifica. The sequence continues at coordinate 71,630 of BCLH01001236.1, forward strand.
TCGACCTCATCAAGACTGAGGCTCTGGATATAGTCATAGCTGCGCCGACGGTGGCGACAGTCAGGAGACCGCTCTCGCCTGGATTCGGTGTAGCGCTCGCTCCTGTTTTGCTTCCGTGCGTCGATCGAGTGACGAGCGTTACGGTGCTCCTCGAGGCACTGGAGAACTTGCCAGCTGGAGGGTAAAGATCACGCGTCTCAATTCGACTGTGGCTGCTATTACGGGTCGGACTCCGACAGTCGGTGCTCGGCCGGTGGGAGCTGTGCACCTCGAAGTGCTGACGAAGCGAGGGTTCAGGTTGTTGAAGCGCGCCGTCGAGATAGATGCATAGACGGCCGTAGGTTTTCTTGAGCATGGGGTTGTCAGGCGTGACAGACTCGTAGAGGATGTAAACCGCTGCCGTCAGATTCTCGTATGACATGTCGAAGGCGGGCGTGCCGCTGTCTATTATCTGCTAATAGGTGGACCGGGCCCAGGTTCGAGCAAGCTTGCGCCGGAGAGCGTTTTCGACAACAGAAAGAGCGCGACGGTGCGAAGAAGAGTCATCGTCAAGAGCTTTGCCGAGGGTATCGACCTCCGTGGCCTTGTTAGGCAGTAGCGTGAACACTCATGAGACGGGTCATGACCCAACACATCGTGAGATAGACGACGAGGTGAACGATGGCGAGGCGAACAACGCTTGCGGGGGTCTAAAGGTGAAGCTCGCCGTCGTTGTCGGCAACGAAATCCAAGCTTCCGAAACAGGAGATCTGGCCAACAGCGAAGGTAGGGATGCCCCACGATCAACTATCACGAACAATGACAACCGCAAAACCCCCGAAGAACTAGCGAGAGATCGAGGACTCTCTCACAAAAGCGAAAATCGAAGCCATCGAAACGCAAAGCGAAAACGCGCAACGAAATACCCCTTCCTAGCGCGTCAATTATCGGTGTTCGGACCATCGGTCTAATAAAATTTACATAATCAGAGAGAGTATTTATGCGTTCTTTGTATTCGAATGGCCTAGTCTACGAAAGAGACAAAAGAATAACCTGATTTAGGCCACCGAGAGGCATGATACCCTATGTCTAGAAATGAGAGAGATCAAATCATACGAACTCAAGAACACGAGTACAATACGGAAGAGTCTTGGCTCGATCAAGAACTCTAACTCGCGTGAATACGGAAGAGTCTTGGCTCGATCAAGAACTCTAACTCGCGTGAGTGGATGTGGCTACAGTGAGGTGGCTTGAATACAATTTGGCTAGCTTCGCTTCACTCGTTCTCTTATTGTTTTTGCTCTTCTTCTCTTGTTTTATTGTTTCTCTGATGCCTTATGGTACCTCTTTTTATAAGGGTCGAACCGAGAGCACCAACTTGATGGATACAGAACCTGCTGGTCCTCTGTCAGGTGAGGCCTCGGTCGTCATCTAAGTTGGTCGCCTAGCGCCAGCTGGCGCCGGTGCAGTTGGCTAGTGGTCTTTGTACGTTTTTTATTTAGTCGTGAGGGATAAATGACACTTTTTTATATTACTTTACCGATCACTAGGCTATTACCAACTTCTGGAACACCTTAACTTTCGGCAAGGTTGTTTTACCTCCTACTGTACGTTAGTAGAAATCTTTACGGAGTTGGTTGTTAAAGCGGTGCCTGACCTCTGAATGCCAGGTCAGAGCGTTGGCTTCTAGCCATTGGTACGCTGAATTTTGTTGTCGTATAGATTTAACCTTTCGTCGATTGGATTTAAACGCTTGCGCGGTTTCGACCTTTGAGATCGTGACGTTTTTGACGGGATGTGAATTTTAGTATGTCGTAGAGGAATTGTGAGCTATAATTTGTAGATGGGTCTTTATATGTTGATCCGTAAGTATCTCTCGTCTCTATCCACGCACCTTTCCTGGACATCCTTATCCGGACGATCGGGAGAACTTTGTCGGACGTAGCAACCAAAGACACCGATGCTTTGCAGCATTGGCAAAGAATACTGGGCGCCTCCGCTCAAAAAGCGGCCTCGCGGTCGCAACGACGACGCGGCCATGCATGTCGCCGTCGGCCGGTGGCTTTACGACTTTGCTCCGTTCTGCTGCTGCTGCTGTGGTGTCTCCCGGTCGACCGTGTTAGCGTCTTCTCTCCAGACGACTTGGTTTCCGTCGCCGGCGGCCGGGAGGTCGCTCGATCTCAGAGGCCTCGCGAGCACCGAGCACGTCCACGTGCCCAGACTGCTTGGTCTACTCTGATGGTTGGACGACGTCGTTCTGGCCGGCGATGAAGCTACGAAAGCGACAGGAATCTTGACATGGCCGCTTTCCTTCTGCAATGTGTGGAACTCAAGATGCTCCCGGCCGTTTCAGAAGTCAAACAGCTGTTGAACCACACTTATCTACGACTCAAAAGTCGGAACAAGTTTATTTTTTAAAGAAAAGCCTTTGTCAGTGAGAGAAAGGGAGAGACTTCCGATTAACCCACTCGGTCAGGGAAAGGCACCGCAGGCATCGCCTTCTTCCACGCACACCATTACTTCGAGCACTAATCAAGCGTTTACAAACCTGGGGCAACCGGGGAGCTAGGTCCCCTCCGTCTCCGCTGAATTAATCTGGTCAAACGAAACATATCCATCCGCGACGACGCGCGCCTACGCTGCTGTCATCCTCATCCGTCTCCTGACTCCTCCGACAGCTGAGAGAGCCAATCGGCCGGCGCCACCAGAAGCAGCAATCGCCATGTGACTGTAATCACGCTGATCGATTCCTGTTGATTATGTTGGCAGCGGGGCCACCAACAGATATCTCGCTAACAACGACCCGAATAGAGCGCTCCGACTAGTTTAATCAGCTCGAGTTCATGTCAGTGCAGTTGGGAGGAGAATAGGAGGTTGACGACGATGACAGGAGCACAGTGGGAATCTTTGAACGGAGAACCGTTGCCAGAACCACAGGAGAGTGCCAACAGAACTGTCCCCGTTACAGGTCACCTAACTCTGTCTCTTCGAGATTCGTGGATGCCTGACGTTTCTTTCGTCTGAGATCTGCGTTGCTGGATTTGTCGACTGAAAGTTGTGTACCTGAATTTTTCCCTTGGAATTTGTTATAGGATGGCACCGGACAATTAATTATGAAAATAGAGTGGTCCCGGAGTTCTGTCCAAGACAAATGAAAATTATTGTAGGTGTAAGCGCATAATAAGTCTACTTTTATCAAGCCCTATTACTATGGGTCGAATTGCAAACTGATGATTTGAAGAGATGGGCTCCCATCAGCAAGCAAGCCCAATTGGCTTTACACTCTCGGATTTTGCTGCCTCCATAGAATGAGCCCTGCTAGCCACGAGTGATTTAAACCGAGCTCCACAAAAAGTTGTTGACAAGGGGAGCTTCGCCTCCGTGAATCCATGTCGAGCTTTTCCATGCACAAAATAACGTCCAATAGAGGACAGTTCAATACTTCAATTATTTTCATTAGCATCACACTCTATTTTAGTTTAAATAAGATTTATTATTCTAACCATTTTTTTTATTACTCTAACAACTTCAGTCTGAGAACAAAAACCATTTGAGAAAGGGAGTACATTTAATGGAGCGACCATATTCTTGAGAGGTCTATCACGAAATGATCATAAAACCACCTCAACCATTTTCGCTCACATTTGCATCACAGTGGGCAGGGCCGAGCCTGTGTGCGTCCAGGCTTGTGCACGCGCACAGGGCCCCCAATTTTCTTCCCTCTTCTTCGTATTTGGACTTCTGGAGAAACAGGCGGTAGGCAGGCGCATGCTACTTAGGCTCACGCCACCAACGAAGGCTCTTTGAAAAAGTTTGCTGCGGAGGCCCCACCGAGAAACGAGCCGATGCAACTAGATAAAGGGAGTGAAAACGGGACGAAAAAAATTGAACTAGACTCAGATCAAATTAGATCGAATCAAATTTTTATTTATTTTTAAATTGGAATTTAATAAAAGATGAGTTAGTTTGTGAAAAGATGTACGGATCGAACTTTTTTTTTTTACCCCTAGTAAGCAGTTATGAAACCGCGATTCAAGATCAGGAAGGCAGGACGCCGACTCACCGGGACATCAGGACCTGGACGGCTGGACGGCTGGACGCCTAACGTCTACTCTCGTGCGTGCGTGTAAGTCATTGATCTTTAAATTTTCATTATCATCGGATGTGCAAATAGGTGCACCTAAGATTTATTTCTAAACCTCTCTAGCTCACAAAATTAAGCTATGTTTTCAAAATTCCCATCACTTTTGAAAATTTAGTTCTTTTTGAATTAAAAAGGTTTGGAGAGTAACCTCATGATGATTCTTTTTCACCCCTAATTATTGTGAAATTATTGAAATAAATACTATAAGAATGAAGTTATTCAAGTAAATACAATCAATATTGAATAGGCCCGATTTGAAGTTTTGTACAGGCCCAAGTTTAGACCGGCTCGGCCCTGATGGTGGGCCGCAGGGAAAAAACAAGGATGTATATTACGTCTAACACCAGTCTTCCAAAAATTTGTCAACTTTTCTCATGAAAAGCTCAAACGAGGGAGAACCCATTTTAACTGGAATCACATTAAAAGATACAGTAAAATTTGAATTATTTTTTAAAAAAAATTGGTATCTTCCTATCACTGTTAGAATTTTTAAAGTATTAAGACATTGATTAAAATTATAACTGAAAAAAAGAGAATTTTTGCTCTTGGAATTTAAGGCATAAAAGTTGAAAACGATCGCCACTAGAGAAGTTGAAATTATTTTTTGACCGATAAGGACAAGGCTACAAAAGATACAGGCACAACCTGATCCGCACACAATAGCACCAAACAGAGTGAACTGCCATGTCCTCCACACCTGCAACAGAATTCTTGCCCGAAACATCTATATACAATACTGGGTTACAGCTTGCTACCCAAAATCTAGAAGCACTCCCTGCGCCTTTCGCTTTCCAGAGCAGCTTTCAGTTAACAGTCAAATCATATAGCTCCCATCAGGAGAAACTGTGAGCACTATGCTCCTTGTTTCTCATCATCATCGGTGACAAAATTAACGGCCATCTAGAGACCCCTCCAATACCAAAGCATCAAGCAGATACAGGTACAGATACCAAAACACACCAAGCGGCAACTGTGTGCAAAAGTGAAAACTGGATTGCACTTTGTCAAAAGGTGGCATGTTCTAGTTAGGCTTCAAGCTACCGCGGTTGGCTCGGTGTCCCTTGCAATGTAGCCTGGAGTATCACCGCCTGTTTTTGGAGGTGTCCCATTTTCCTCCCAACTCAAAATCCTGGCTCTCCCTGGCCTGTTACGGATGTTTGTTCCCACAGGGAATGGTTCCTGAGGAAAGGAACAGAAAAATGGATTCCTTTCAAGCACGTTGATTAAACATAGAGAAAACCTTCCACACTGAATTATACAATGTAAATGAAAGATATATAAATAAAATTAGATAAAAAATAATCAGATATGCAGTCTCTGCATAATAATTGCGGAGGTAGGAATGAATGCTCGAGTGCACAACATCCTCATCCTAGAAAATTGTGGAATGATGATGGTAGTCTGGTATGTAAACATGTGGTGGTGATGAAGCCCCCAGCACAACACCCTTTTGCAACCCATTTTTAACACACAATAATTTTTTTACAAATTCAGCACTACAATTGGTCCTGCCTTTGCTTAAACCTAAGCCAAAAAACAAAGGCCCTTAGAGCATCTCCAGCAATTCCTTAAATTAACTTCCTAAATAGAAATTTAGGATGTCATTAAAAAAATACCCCTCCAACCGTTTCCTGTAAAGAGTACCTAAATATAAGAACTTCTTAAATAGAGCCTCTGGCTCCTTATATTTAGAGAATAGATCAGAACGCCCAAAACTTCAAAACCCAAGTTTTGTGGGCTATTTGTGGCAAATATCGCACCGGATTCTTCCCATGGTTCCAGTCATAATACCTCGTAGTAAGAAAAATTGGTGAAAACGCCTCTGATATATCTGCCTCTTGTTTGTAGAGGTAGCTAGGAGTATCCATTAGGACTTTGAGTATTTTTCTTTTCATGACTCAGTCAGACTTGGACTCAGTTGAAGATGGAACCAGGTCTAGTTGATGGATCACGTTAGGGTCGAGATGATGTGGCAAAATTTTAAACCTGTTTAGAATGATTACTGGGAATTGTTGGAGGAAGACAATCATTTTACTCCCAATATAATTTTGGAACCTCCTAAATCTAGCTTTGAGGAGTAAACATTATAAAGAACTATTGGAGATGCTCTTAGGCCTGTACCACCTTAAAAGGAGGCTATGTGAAATGGCACACGAGAATGTCTACCAAGGAACATTTTGCATATGCAATGAAGATAAATCATTCAACACGCTTTATTGATACTACACTGAAATCCTGTCAGTGGCAGGGCATCTAAAATAATAAACAAAAACTTTGCCCAAAGTTTGTTATACAAGATCTTCGTGCTCCCTTTGGAGCATGGGAAATTTTTCCATGTCCTGCATTTTTTTGGTGAAATCTAATTGATTCCTGTGTGATTCCTATGAAATTCCTATGTTCCAAAGGTGGACTACATGATTTCATGGCATGTAGGGAGCTCATAGTCATGGTTGCTCATCTTCATTTCATTCTACAATTTTTTTTTCTATATTTTGCATCAAAATGTAATTTGTCACTAATCACAAGGTTTTTAGCATTTTTTTCAAAAGATCAAAATTCACATGTGACTGTGAGGCATTAATGGGATGGTAAGCCAACTGGTTAGCACCAAGCTAGTCACATGTTGCCATCAGGATTTGAAAAAACAAGTAGAAACTAGTCGGTTTCACGGTTTTTGGTGAAACTGGTCCTGCCTGGTTTTACTGGACCGATTTCCACCAAAAACCAACACTATACTGTAGCAAAAACCGGTCAGGTTTACTGGCTAGCCGGTCCAATTTTCAGCACTCTTAAAAACTGTTACTGTGGACATTTTTAAACCCTTGGCTGCCATCAGTATTTACAACACCAGACCGCAGTTCTTAACAAGTTAGATACTGGCTACCAGTCTATCATTTGCATGCACAGTACATAACATGATACAGTAAACAATCATGAATGGATTAAGAAAACGTACTTGATCTCCTGCATTTGGACCATCCGAATGGAAGAGTATAGGGCGGCAACGTTTATCCTCATTCATCAAACTTGAGTTCTGGAAATGAGCAATTAGGGCCGATTTCCCTTGGATTCTAGCATAGGCAAGTGATGCCACTTTCTCACTATTGAATTTCTCCCACCTTTTCCCATTAAATATCTGTAAGGCATAGATATATGGTTCACGTCTCACCATTGAAAGTTCATACAGTTACATGTACAAAAAAATTCTAACGTGAAAACCGAAGAACTTCAAAAGATATATCTAAAAGTTACCAGTAACATTTCACATTCATACTTAAGATGGAGAGAATATGGAAGGAACAATAGATGGAGAGAATATGGAAGGAACAATGAGAGATTGAGAGCAGGACCAGAAGGATAGCATCATAATAAATAAATAAATAAAAACTCATTTACACCAATGCTGCATTGATATGCTGTAAAATCTGACCTTATAGAAAGGAATAATTTGCTCAGGACTAATCATATTGATGAACGCATAGCCAACATTGCACTTATTCTGAAACAGAGATTAGTAACCATTAGTCAAACAAATAAGCATCAACATAAAACCAAGTAGACCTAAAACGGTTTTTGCTTATACAGGAAAAGCTCCACTCGCCTTAAAGTCAATTGGCAGGTAAATAAAATCATAAGTTCCCTTATGAGTTTCATCAATAGCAGCCAAAAGCATCTTTGAGGTATACCTGAATCACCAGAGGTAATAGTCACTAAAATTTGATATAACTTACAATATAGAAACTTGTGCACAGAAAACAAGCTTAAGAGAATACTTATTTGGGATATTCTTTATCATTAGTGTTGTCCGGGTGTCTTCACCATGGGCTATGCGCTGAATATCAAGCTCAAATTGCCTCTTATCGTCAGATTGATTAGCACCTGACTCATTTCGTCGACTTCGCATCCGCTCACCAGATGAGTCAAATGAGGATAGATGAAGCATACGATTCCTTCCGTGAAACATATGCCCCCTCTGCCGTGGAGATGGGGTACCCATGTGTGCAGGAGACATGGACTCCACTAAAGTTCCTCCAGTCTTAGAGAATATTCTGTTGTGCTCCAATTCATGCAGATGCAGACTAGCAGGAAAGACCATGCTTCCAGTGCTCCCAGGATGGAATCCTGGTGCTTCAATCATCTCCCCGGGATACCTACGTCGCCTGTCCCAATTTGGTGCATGAACAACTGGTGCGGATCCCACGTGATGACGATTCATAGGTAGAATATTTTCAGGCATGCGGGGCGGTGCTGAAATACCATGTAATTGTGCCATAGGACGAGATGGTACATTATTGATGAATGAGCTTGTTCTCGGCCATAGCATCGGGGAAGATGACTGACGATGCAAGTCATATGAATAATTCCCTGCTAACTGGTGGTTATGGAGGGGGCAACTTCCGACTCTTGAGAAACCAAGCGCTGTAGGACCAAAAATGATCCTATGTCAGTGATCATTTGAACTATCCTAGTTTACCATATACCCTAAAACTTTCATGTAATTTATATCAAAGCATTCATGGTTGTTAGACAGCAGCATTTTGATTTTAAAAAAATAACAGAAAGCTGGGAAGAAATAGATGACAATTAACCTAACATAAAATGTGTGCTTGGGAAATAAAATGTTTAAATCAGAATACGAGTGCAAAGACTGAATAGTTGATACCATCAGGATGACCAGAAGAATTATTGCTGAGATTTCCAGAAGCTCCCTTATAAATGTGCCTGCTAACCATCGCTTCACCAGTTCCTGTGGGTGCTATGGTGCTTAAGTTGTATGGGACATCTTTATTTAGTCCATTCTGAGACTCAGGAAGAGATTGAGGGAAGGTACTAATATCTTGAAAACCATAATTCACGTGCCCATTAGTATGCCCATTCACCGTTCCAAGTGAATGGCTGAGCTCAGCATGAGTAGAGCGGTTGTGTTGTGTTCCTGCAGAAGTGATACTGACAGAAGCGGAGAGATCCAGAAATCTTCCCTCTCTGAATTGGTTTGTTGGTGGCCGAACACTAGGACTTAAATTCAGAAGAGTTCCATTTTCAGGGCCAGTGGACATGATTGGTGGCATAGTGCCAGAACCTAGCATTACGCCATTTACAGCTACTGAAAACAAGAAAAGAAAACATATGTTGCACGTTTTGAAATCAGAAATCAATCTTCATACCAAAGCATGTTGATGGAGGATTACTTGAGCTTCCCAGTCGGCATATACCAACTCGTTTCTGCACCAACTCATGAGGCATCTGCTGCATCACACTGGCATATGAACTAAAATTACTAAAAAAAAACAAATATAAGATCATGAAACCATTGGATTCATGTGTGTTACAGAACTATATATCTTGGTATGCAGGTTTGTTGTGAGGTGAATTTTTTCCAAATTCATACAAGTTCCTTAAAAGTAGAAACATGATCAGTACTGAAAACTGTTATTACAAATGTAAAAGAGAACTAAAACACTAGAAAATTGAACATGTGCGCAAATAGGGCCAATTGATATACCGGTTAGTGCCACCCAAAAAGCTGTGCTCAATTTCGCTTCTCTTCTCTGAATTATCACTCCTATTCAAGTCATGGCGTGCTGCATCAGCAGCTCTGACATCATAGAACACTACGAATTTGTGATGACCCTTTCCAGAAATCTGCAAAGAGGGGAGGAGAAAGAGAGTTATTAGTGTTTCACCTAAATTAAGAGGTAATTAATGTAAGATCGTACCATCTTTATTTCACCATAGCTACCAAAAATCCGATGAAGATCATCATTGGTCACAGAAGGTTCAAGGTTAAACAGTTCTAGTGTGCCCAGGTTAATATCTTTGTCCAAAATATAACCCTAAAAGAATGGAGCCAGCATTAGACTATGTAGCTGTTGTCAAAACTTACATATATGCACATGCTTCCATAGCTAGCTAAAAAATATGGACAATTTCATACTCACTGAGATAACAAGAATCAAAAGGAGCATTAGAGAAAAACAAGAATGAAAAAGGAAACAAGCAATATAACAACATTGTAACTAATGTAAGTACACATTTCAATTCATACCAAAAGACATAAACAAAGCATGTTATAGCAAACAAGAATATAACATGTAACTACCTTTGGATTGAAATAACATATGTCAAGTTTCATACGCCCAAGTGGCTTGCCCTGAAGGCCTTTAAGAGCATTTTCAGCCGATCGTACATCATAATAAGATATCATCACAAAGCCATGATGTTTGTGGTCAGCGTAAAGTGTACATATGTCTCCATATTGCTACAAAAAAAAAGGAAATAGGATATCAACATATTTTAGTCTTCATCATCAGGGCCAGTCTCGTTGAAAAATGTAAGACTTACCTCAAATAAGAGTTTCAGTTCGTAGTCATCAACATTACTATCAATATTTCTAACAAAAAGGGTTCTCAAGGGTGTTGCCCCATATGTGTGACCACTCAAATGGCCATTTAATACAGACTGACCATTATTGACTCCACCACTAACTTCGGATAATTTGCTACTCTCATCACCCTCCAATTCCATTCCACCTCCAGTATAGAAAATATCATCATCTATGTCATCCTGATTATTAGTCCGGGTGGTATACCCAAAACCATCAACAACACCTGACAGTAAGTCATCGTCATCAGGGAGAAGGTTGCCTATTATCTGTGCCTCAATCTCCTTTGTCAGTTCAAAAGGCTCATCATCAACATGGTTGAGATTAACTTTGACAGCAGGCTGACCACTAATGCCGCTGTTGGAAACTAATCTTACTGCATAGCACAAAAGGGAAACTAGTTCAAAACGAGTAGTAAAATGATAAAAAGCAGACATTCACTCAAGCATGTGGCATGAAAAATTGAAGCTTCACCAAGTGAGCAGATTCTTCTGTATTGGAAAGGAATAATAAGTTTCTTACTGTACAAAACGATAGAGTAGATGGGTTGTTATATGGCAGATTTTAGTATAGACCGAAGCGAATGTGAGCCGTCCATTGTCACGAATCTCGATGCATGAATTGATCTTTTACCTCCTAGGAGGTAAATGTTATCAAATAATAATTAGTATATCTTCCAATTTGGAAAGTATTTGCTGTGTTTTGGAAACCAACACATGCAACTTTTTTAGAAAGTAGATCTTTCATTTTTGGAATTAATCTCATTTGAAACATGGAAACTTATGAACATCATAGTTTTGGAAAGCCAGCGTGTAAATGCAGTTTGAATAACGTGACATTATTAACGTGACCATGCCCACATCCGTTTGATAAATGTGAGCACGCACATGGTCATTTGAAAAATGTGAATAGAGCACGCACACTCATTTGAATAACATGACCGTGACACCATAAGTCCAATTTGAATAACGTGATTTAGCTTTAGAATAACATGACATCTTTAATGTTTCATTTGAATGTGACAACATATAGTAACTTGAAATGGTAGAACGTAATAATATATGTGACAAAAACATGTCAACTCATTATGGTAGAAGGAAATCACGGGAACGAAGGGGACTTGATGCTGGGAAGGAAGGAAATCAGAGGTTGCTACTATCACCGAACTGTTATCTGGTGAAATGGAATAGATTTTTTTAATTTTGTAATTATTTGCTGTAATTCAAAATGGACAGCTCAGATCTAATAGTTGTCTTTTCTAAAAAAGCTCTTTTATATAGGGAGTATTGCACATGGCCAGTAACTAAACATGTGCGGTTGTGCCATTCAGGCCCCACAACTTGGAATTGCCATGGTAGTATGCAACATGTAACAAGTCTAGAGATATGGATCTATAATTTCGGAGTTAACAGGCCTAGATGAGACAGCATCACAAAATGAAGGACCAGTATACTTTAGTCTTTTTTATATTCATTTAATTCTGTTCATGTTTATCCTACTGCTTCTCTGGCCTGTTCATCCAAGAAAACATGTAACATTGCGGGTCTATGCAAAAAATAAAAAAGATCATCATTCAATACTTCAGTAAGAGGCAGTATTCGAGTAAAATACCAAAAGAACAAAAAAAAAAAAGGAAAGAAAATATGATGGCTCACTTTTCTTGTCAAAAATGTCTGGAAGGGAGCTCGAGAACAGTCCTTTCTCGTTGTGGGTCTCATTTAAATTTCCCATTCTCCCTTCCAATGGTAAAACCAATGCTTTGGTAGATGAATCATGTTGGTGTGATGTATCTCTATCATCTCTCCAGCAAGATGACGGCAGTTCAACATGACTTGTTTCATCCAACAGCTTGTCCTGAACAAATGATGTTTTCTGGTCCATTAACTTATATGGATGCATGCCATCCAACTGATCCACGACCTTTGCTCCGATAGGCTTGGGCGTTTCAACTGGTGAAGACGCTACAGACTTGTTGCCGGAAACTAATGAAATTTTTTCTGTTTGGGATAAACAGATCAGCCACAGTTTCAACAGGTACATATAACGAAGTAAAATTAGCTAAATTGTGAAGGAAATACTGCCAAGGGCACAAGACTCCCTATGAAAACAGGTGCCAGCCACATGAGCCTAAACCTCTATATGGCAATACACTTTATGCTACCTAGAAGTCTGAAAACGACTGTACACAGCCAAATATATTGCAGCCTAATATCTTAATCAGTTGTCACAGCTGAGGAAACAAAGACGTAAGAAAATTCAGTTACGGCATCCAAGTATCCAGCCAGATTTACTCGTCCCTATGCCACACCGACACAGACAAGGCACCATGCACGTCTTAGATGGCCTCTCTTTTGAGATATATAACAGAAAGAATAACAAAAGTGTGATCATATAAACGTGAATCTGTAGAGGCGGGGACTTGTTTGTTCCATTATCTAAAAATATAAAAGTGAATTTGATTATGAATCTGCTAATATTTTACGCATGTAAGGCACCCAGATATCTAGATGTACAGCCATGTACCAGGAAAGTTTCATTGTACACATTCTAGAACGACATCTATTTTTGGACCAAAGGAAGTAACGCACAAAGCAATTTCCTACCAGGCACAATTTTTTTTAGGCAAGAGAAAACTAACTGAAACACAATGTAGGCAATGCTTGGGTACTCACCAAAGTTTTCAGGAAAGCAACCCAGATTCCGAACTTCAATTTGCCTCTACAAAACAATTTCATATGATTAAACAATTTGGCCTAGGTCTAGTGGTGCATGTGCATCATAGTGTCCGGTACTAAAAAAAAACCTATATCAAAGCGAGCCATCATTTCAACTGTTGAAAACAGATCTTTCCGGGGGGCTGGGGCCAACCCAGGACATGAAAGGACGGAAGTGGAGTACTCGTAGTAATTTCTCCGTTGGAGTCAATTTACCTCAGCACGCAGGCGAAGCTCATCCGTGAAGAAGGATGACTCGGACTCCGGAGGAAGGTAGAACGGGGCCATGTGACGCCTCTGCTCGGTTGGCATCCTGCGGGCGCGGCTCCGCACCACGGACCTTAGAAACGCAGACAAACACCGTTTTCAACGCTTCCGGTAGCACGGTTCAAACGGATCAAAAATTCAAACGTTAATGCAGAAAGTTCGATGAAAAGATGTGCGAGCCGTGAAGAAAACCGGGACCAGGGAACACGCGGCAACAATCTACAGCTCTGGGGCTCAAAATTCCGGACCAGAACCGCTGGGATTTTATAAAAGTTAGTACAAATTTCCGTGCCAAACTTTGTGGCTACGAAATATAATCAGCCGTAAACCAGCGCGGACAAAGACGAGAAAAATAAGTACTCCTACTAGTAATAAATTAATGCGCCTCTTCCTCGCCGAGCTCGAAAAGCACACGAGCAATCTGTGGTGAAAATAAAGCCAAAACGGACAAAAAAAACGGCATCAAAGAATCCTCCCCGAGGCTCAGCTCAGACCACGCGACGCAACCCAAAAACACGCGAAATTCCCAGCAACTCAAGCGCCATTTCCGTCGGAAAATCCAGTTGAAAAAAAACCGTACGCGCAGCTCTTAACCCTCAACAAAAAAAATTTATTGAGGGAGAATCGTAGAGAGGGAGTAGAACAGCGGCCTTACCAGGTCGGCGCCTGAGACAGATCCCCTTCTCCTCTGCCACCTCACAGAACGGACGTCGCCGCGAACCAGCAACCGAAGGAGGCCGCGCACGGGGGGAACGGCTCCATGCTGCCTGCGTGAGTCGCGACAGTAGCACCCTCCCTTGGTCGTCGGAAGCTCAGCGGCGTGCGACGGGATCACCGAAGCCGCAGGTAATGCTCGCACAGGGGAGCAGCGAGAGGGCGAGAGCGGAGCTCGCCCCGGTCTGGCGCGCACGCGCCTACCTAACCCTAGAGTATAGAGCTGCGCACACTCCGCTCCTCCCCATTCCAGCGCCCGCTCCCTTCACCAGGCTATGCGCTCGCCGCACTTCGCCGGAACCAGTCTCGCCGGTGAACTCGTGGTGGACTGGCGGTAGCGAGACCAGGAAGCAGAGAGAAAGAGAGGGGCGGAAGCCTGGGAATATATGATTCTTTTTTCCGAAATTGAAACGCGAGACATGAGGGCGCCAGAATTTATACACAACCGGTTTGGTGGGCCAACGGGAGCGCGGCGCCGATTAGCGCCCGCCGTGGTGGCCTCTCACTGACAGGGCGACCAGCCTCGTCATGGTCCGACGTGTCGGTGAGGCGGCACAAGGGAAGGATGGCTGGGGCTCACGTAGCAGCGAGCGGTGGCGCCGTGGCGGAGGCGGGGAAGCGGCGTTTGGACGGGAACGGGGAACGTGAGATGAATGCGGTGACGTGTGGGTTTCGTCGATTTGTGAGAGGATAACGATTGCCCGACTTGGTGGCCCCCTCCTGCATCGAGGAGATTTTTGATCCTGGGTCGCGCCCTGTGCGTGATTTCCATGCTGGCTCTGACGTGTTTGCAAAGGAACCCGTGAATCTGGTAACGGATTACAGGTGGATTACTGCCACTACGACGGTTTGGTACTTGCTTATCAGTGCCGAACAAGAGCTGTTGCATCAGAAGAGTCAGAAGGTGAGGATTCTACAAATAGCCGGTGAATTTGTCTATTGCCAATTGTTGTTGTACATAAACGTAATAAAGCATGTAGGAGTAACTGTTTCTAAAATTAATTTGGTTTTATATATATGGACGATACCATACATAATGTAAAATGCCAATGTTTTAGTAGGATACATGGCACAAACAATTTGCCTCTGTTAAAAATATCTTTGAAGATCAAAAGTTACGATGTCATCTAAAAACAGACGATACAATCTCATTTTTTTCTGTGCCGCTAAAAAAACGCTCAAAATGGTTAGAATTAATTCTACTATAAGGAGCGGTATCGTTTAGTACTAATTTGTGTAAATTGTATCCATGAATTAGGTCTTATTTAGCACAAAGGAATGAAGCGTAGAAATAAGAAAAAAAAGTAAAAGCGAAAGAAGTGAGAATGTAGTAATAAAAAATAAAATAAATCGAAAAAAAATGTTATTTCGATGGTAGCAATCTTCAACAAAGTAATTACAGATTACCAATTGTAAAGGAATAGGAGTATTAGCCTTTCTTTGATTACACATGGCATAAATATCATGATTACATTTGGGACCCATCTAGGAACGAGGAAGGAGTCTAACCCTCCATTAGGCATATCACTGTGCTTGTAATACTCGCCATCCTCATCCTCTCTAGAATTTTCGAACAAACTCTATCCCACTGTAGAAGTGACAGTCCAACTATACTTGAATGGTGACAGTGCAGCGGAGCGAAGGGACTCCCACGTCGTGCGCGCAGAGGATCCCGCCTCCCGCTTGCCGCAGCGGCCTGTCCCATCTCCCGTCCGGCGCCCAGCACGTTTGGAAAAATGTAGGAGTACTACAACCCCTCCATACGACGAGGGGCACTTCCGTCCGTCCGTCCGTCCCGCGCGGGGTGGGGAAAGATGAAACGGGGGAGAAAACCGGTCGAGGGCCTGGGGCTGGGGGGGGTGGGTTTTCAGCGTTTTCTTCGTGACAATTTTTTTACCAGGGGTACTATAGGATTTTGAGAATCTTCATAAAAAAATCTCATGGACATCAAACAGTTGAGATTTTAGAAGATTATAAAATTTTATATAATCTAATAAATTTAAATATTATTTAAAATTACATACCACAACATATATCGCTATATTTATAATAATAAAATATCATAATTTAAATAGTTGAAACTTTGAATTTATAGAATCTGAATTTTAAAATTCAAAAATCACAATAAAATCTCCTAATCTAAACAGGTGAGAATTTAAATTCTTAAAATCTGAATTTTAAAATCCAAAAATTCAGTCCGGGTCGTGGGATTCAAACGCTACGTAGCAGGAGTTACACCCTCGCGTGGTCGCGTCCGGCCGGCGGGGCCCCGTCCCCGGCGCGATCGAGGCGTGTCGACAGCGGACGGGTCCGCTCTTCCCGGCCCCACTCGTCAGTCACCTCTGCGCACCTGCGACTAGTTGGAGCGGGGGTGCCGCTGCTGCGTCGCCCGCGCGTGGGTACGGAAATTCACGGGAGCTTCGCTCCGAAGATTCTGTTTTTTTTAGAGAGAGAGAGAAACATCGGCTCGGAAGATTCGGTGTGGCAGGCTCCGCACGTCCGGCAGTTTTTTTTTAACTTTTCTTTCTTTCTTCTGGACGAAAAGACACGATGTTTCTTTTTTGCACCATCGGGTACTAAGTGCTGTACGAGTACGGAGTATACGCAGGAACCTTTTTTCCATCAAACGCAGGAGTAGTCTGCAGGACTAGTACTCCGAGCGATCCACGCGCCGGCGAGGTCCCCTCACGGAACAGCGACAAGGGACGCTGGGCCCGTCGCCGTCGGTGACCGTCGACGGGGACGAGTACGGCTGGCGGCGAGTCGAGACTGGTGGGGCGCATTGATTGGGTCGAACAGGCCGGATGGACCACAGGTCCACAGTGGATGACGCTGACACGGACGGCCTCGACCAGGGCAGGCACAAGGACTGCGGCCGCGAAGGCGAAGTTAACCCAGGCCCGTCCTGCAGTTTCACCCATTGCGACACGGGCGTTTACCACTCCTCTATGGCAATGTAGTGGTGATGCCGTAGAATACTCGCTGATTTCACTGTTTACGTAGAGTAAATCTTAAGAAAATGAAATGCGATCCCCCCCCCCCCAACCCCGGCACCTGTTGATTCGACTTCAAGTAGTCCTCCTCTTTCATTCAGTAGTACTCCAATGTTGAAGGGTGCACGGTAGCGGTCAGCAGAGAATGGAACGAACAACGCGATCGATCGATCGACCTCATGTCGTTCCGGGGCCAGTATCGGTTCCTATCAATCAGTGGGACACGCAACAGCCAGTGCGTCGCAGTCGTCGACGGGACCGTGGCGCGGATACCTCCTCCCGGCTCGTCGTGTCCCTCGCCACAAATATTTCTGTTTCTTTTTGGAAAATTTTGCAGAAAAAAGAAAGGAAAAAAAATGGCTCGTCGGGTTCGTGTTTCTGACACTTCAAGTATACCTCCCTTGTTCGTTCTGCCGATTGTTGCGTTTATCAGTCGTGCCGCTATTGTTTATTGTCGGAATAGTTTGTAGATTGGTGTTACTACATGATGGCCGTTCTAATTTCAGCCCCGCTCCTACTGTGCAGCTACATTATTGACTGTTACTATATCTTCGATAAGAGGCTGCTGGCCCTACTTAGATGGTTACTCGTAAAGATTGTCAATCCACCGATAAAGAAAATTGATGAAAAGAGAAAAAGTGGACTAGTCAAAGCGCATAGACAATGAAAGTACATTGCTTTACTGCCTCCTTTTTCGGTGCCAATCAGAGACACGGGGGAATGCTGGGGGCTTTTTATTTCGTTGGAACGGGCTAAAACTGGTCAGCAATTATTTGACGAAAATTGTAAAAATTGTTAAAATTTATTTTAAATCAAAAAATTAAAATTTGAACAAAGTGATATAATAAATAAGTCAATGTTTCCAGTTTATCGAGCTGTTTTATCATATATCGATCGGTTTTTTTTTTGTTTTATCGGTTTTCAGATTCAAAATTTAAAATCTACTTAGTTTTACGGGTTTATCGACCGATTTTACCAATTTTTAGTATTTCAAAATTTTTAAATTTTTATTTTTTAAAAAAATAAAATAAAAATCAGTCGCTCGGTGAAATCGAATCAGACTAGTTTCATCAAAAACCATAAAAATCGATCAATTTTGAACAGTTTTGTAAATCTTAAGAATGCTTGATTGATAAATGGGGTAAATTGTAGTAGTACTACATATTCTTGTCAAACTTTATTGAAAGTAGGATGAATAATTTGTTCTCCAAATTTTTGGTAAATTTTAACAAAGATATGAGTATATAACCTGTGAGGTTTTTGTGTGGAAAATCGCAATTGTGACAGATAAACAAAGTACTCCTACTAACCGAATAAACTGTAGCATATCAAATATTTGACATAGCAATCTTTGTGAACCAACCAAACACAGCCTGTGTCTTCTCTAATACTACTGCTACCTCTGGTTACGACTCCGTATAACAGTTCATCTGGTGCATTTGACGACTCAACGTTCCCGAAGTGCCTGCCCTTTTTTCTCGCTCCGCTCAAGAATTTGAACGCAGGAGAAGATACTTGTACTAGTCTCTCGGCAACGCATAGCATGGTCTGATTGCCTCTCGGCAATATCCGGCACCATGATACGAGCCTCTTGACCCGATCTGGGAGAACGATACTCCCAACAGGCAGAGACCGGACCATCTCTGATCTCGCACACAAAAGTCGCAAAGGTACCGCATGCCACTATAGGCTGATGCTCGAACCTCGTCGCGTAGTGTAGGAGTACTGCTGTGGTGGAGCCTTGCGCCAAAAAAGGGCTACACTGACAAAGCGCCCTACTGAGAATCACTGTTTCTTCAGGACCGACCCAGGGGAGTGAGGGTGTAGACGCAGAGCCTGGAAGTATTAAGAGCACGTTTGTTTGCATTAGAGATTATAAAAATATATTAAATTATAAAAATTTATGTAAAAGTTAGATTGTGAAAAGTTATTATACAAAAGTTGAAATAAATAGATTACGAGATTGTAGACTAGAGATTATGTATAAGGTGTGAGATAAAATTTGACAAAAATTATAAAAGTAGATTGTGAGATTATAAATTTTAAAGGTGTAGCTAGTGAAATCTTAAGAAAAATGTGAGGATTTTATTTCCACCAGAGAACCTAAGCTGCACATTCATTCATTCAGTCGTTCACGAGGAAGTATAGTACTGGAGTCCACAGAATCTCTTCGTATTGATCCTGGACCCGAATTCGGCATGTCTGCATTAACAATTAACAAAAGATAAGAAGAGACTAACAGCCACTGCGGCATCCAGTTTCTGTAACACGATAACCATGCGCCCACAGATATATACTAGCAGCAGGATAAGTTTAAACGGAGTGCTAGTTGGAGCGCAGCATGAAGCACAATGTTTAGCGAACTTGGAACCTGGCAGTGGAGGAGGCCGCTACGTACGCAGACGCAGCAGCGTCGGTCACTCAAGTGCTTATCCACCAGCACTCCAGCATTTCCTTCTTTTATATCTTTTGTTTTGTTATTAGAAGTTGTATATTGTTCTCTCTGTTTTAATTTTTTTTGCATAGAGAATAATAATTTTCATTCAAAATAAAATGGGACAAATGTGAGTGCAAATATATGTTGGGTGCAATGGTGCAAACTAATTAATGCACTCCATTGGATCAGGATCCAACTGCCATTTTAAAAACCTCCCTACAGAAATCTCACTTAGAAAACAACCTGAGAGGGACGCTCACCTTGTCCTCGGCTGTTGGATTATGATCTGACAGATAAGAGCGTCAGTTTGCACCATTGCATCCAATATTCATTTGCACTGAAATTTTTTCCAAATAAACTAAGCTTATTATTTTTGTCGGCGTTCTGACCACCGGCACAGTAAATATACGGTCGTGAGGGAAGGTGTGCTTTCGGATTCGATATGGTCTAATCTAAGATGGACTCAGAGGAATTTTTAACCTGGTTCGGGCCACCCGGATGGTGTAATACCCTACGTCCAGGGAGCGGATTATCTCGAGGATAATGTTACAAGACGGGGGCCTCTCTTCGCGGGAGAACCCTGGATGTGGGAAAATCGGGGTCTGTTTTGTGTGTTGTTCCACCTCTCTCTTTATCGCTCCCCGGGCTTCCCTTTATATAGGGAGAGTCCTGAGGTTATATGCAATGGGTCCTACGAAATCCTGCCGTCTCGCCGACAGGTGGACCCACCCGTCGTTGTCGACATCACTTCGTTCCGTCCAGGCGCATTCATGACCCGTCACGTCGGGCATGTCGGCGGGTACCGTGATACCTGTCCGGCGCCACTGTGCTAGCTACAGCGCTGACCCATCGTGTCTGGCAGTCGTCACAGCTTTCTGCTGGAGTGTCGTCGTGGTGAACCTCGTCCTGTCTCGTCGGGACGGATGGCAGCTGGTCCCCGGAGTAAATGTACCATAACGCGGTACCTGCCTTCTGGGGGTCGCTCCCGGGTGTTATCCTTAGGGCCCGGGGTCTTCGCGCCCTTGCGCGGCCATGCGATAGCCGTCGTAGATCGTTGCGGAGGGGTCGGAGCCCGTGTCATCCGACCCTCGACTTTCTC